>JAAAKO020028395.1:0-13707 GCA_010015015.2 Bolitophila cinerea
ATGAGTGAGTTTGGAATGAGGCGATTGAAGTCTCCCTCACTCACTCGCTCGCTCGCAAAAGTTCAGAATCCAGCAGCGCTAACATTATTTGACGTTTTGCACATATATACTTCGCGTTAGAAACTTTGTCCATTGTTCACCCTACTAATATTCTTATTAGAATTTGGGCTAAAGTATGTTATATTTGGGCTTAACCAAATTTGGATAATTTGCTGTTTTTTCTTTAATCGGGCAGCTCTAAATTTCAACCTTTCAACACTGTCAATTTGTTGTCCGCCATATTTTGTTTAACTAATCATTTCACAGAAGTCCTGACAAAAACATACATTTCATCAATTAGTAAACGTGCATTGTGCAAGTATTAATTGTATTTGTATTCATACAATTTGTCCTACACGCGTTCTGTAACTCAACCTCGCAATACCATGTCGACATTGACAATACCCGAGGACTGTAGAAAGGAAAATGATCTTGTAAATATGATACATTTGGACTTCAAAACCGTTCAGTCTGACTGTGAAGACAAATTCGTTCTAACTGATCAAGCAATATCGTCTAAAGTATTTCAAGAAGATGCCGAATCTAAAAACCCGAACGGTGTTTCCAGCTTGCCTAATGTAAGATTTGTTTTTTTATCAGATATCACATATTTCTCTTAAAATGAACATTTAACATTTGATTTCCTAACAAAATGTTATTGTCCTATCAATCAATGTCCATTATCATTTATTTTCTTATTTTAGGTTTTGACACCAAAAAAAAGTTCATCCACAACGGCTAAGCATGATCTGAGTATTTTCCGGGTATCTTGTACCTGTAATGACTGCTTCAAATATAAAGATTTAATTACGAAGTTGTTTCTTGATGATTTCGAATTTAATACGCTCTGGGATCGTCTAAAGATACTCATACGAAATTTTTATGAAATAGTACCAGAGTAAATAAGCAATATTGTCTTAATATATTTGTAAATTTTTAATATAAATATAAATGCATTTTTAGAGAATGTATCCTAATGGAAAATAAATACCAAGAATGTATGACAGCAAAGTGGCTGAGTGATGGACGTCTGGAAACAGGGATAAATTTTCAGAAATCTCCCGGTTCAAATCAATCAATTTATAATGAAATTACATTCAGTCTCGTGTTCACCATGTAATATCTTCTTTTTTTTAAATATTACAATTTTTCATAAATTTTACATTTTAGGCTATATCGGCGTGATCCACATCAGTTGTTTGAACTATTGTGCATTCAAATAAGATCAATCGCTATTGCATATAGTGAAGGATTAAAAGAAATAATAAAGCCCAGAAATGAGGATAAATCAGAGCAGCCAACATACAATCCAATAGAATTGTTAAACTGTACATATATTTCTGAATCATTTTGCTAATCATAATATTAATTTGTTATTAATTTATATTTTAGTTATTTTGGATGGTTACGACCAAATCTGCGATGCCGCAAAGGCTTTGTCACCGTTATTATTTGAATTACAACGTGGTCATTTACAGAAGTTTTCTCTGACATGGATCCTTTTGAATAAACGCATGTACCAGAGATGGGTGTACTTAGAGGTGCAGGAATTAATTCCAGAATGCATTTTAAAGGTAATATATTTCAAGTATTTTATAACAAAACTATTATTTTTTTTTTATCTTTCAGCTTAAAGAACTGTTGGACACTGAAAAATACAAATCAATGGTTTATCGTTTTATAAAATTTGACGACGAAATGACGCTTACCACGCAAATGTGGCGAGATGTATGGTCACTTATTCATGACTATCACATGGAAAACGATGATATTGATAGAAGAGCACGTATTTCTACTGTGAACAAGATATTGAATAGTATAAAGATATCCACGTTTAATATTAAATATGTATCAGAAACTCCCAGTCAACTGACAAAGAAATGGTTTTCGATGGAAGATAAATCTGAAATATGGGAGTATACTGTATATTTCCTAAGAGGATATTGGAATCCGTGTCTTGAACAACAATTATCTGCTGCAGTTACAAACGTACAGTGTCTAAAGTGCAGTTTTGCTTTAGCCAGTCATTATGTGTACGTATTAATGTTATGGTTTTTGAGTAAATTGTTATTAATAATTATATGTTATAGTGATTGTACCTGTCGCACATGTTTAATTGCTGGTGGCCCATGCTTTACAAAATTAAAGGAAAATGCTAAACAAATGTGCTGTACTAAGTGCTCGTTTTTTGAGAAACTTGACCGGGATTATTTGGACTATGTTACCAAAATAATTACCAATAAATCTGACGAAGCCAATAAAAAAGTGCGATTAGTGTATGAGCCAAAAGACATGTCTAACGATGGAATTGACCCGGCTGAAAAGTGGTCAACAGATCATAGCTATCACTTATCTTGGGCGGTTTTTAAGCATTTACCCAGTAAGTTATATTACTTTACTTACATCAATCTAATAGTTTTTAATCTTTTGTTATTTTTAATAGGTCGTCAACCTTACAATACAGCGTATTTCAATGGAGAACACTTTTGTTCATTCCAATGTCCTCCATGCACAAATAATGAATGTTTGGTTGCTATGCATATAATAGCTGGTCTTTACCCACTTAATTTTTCAAAATTTCTTATTAAAGCATATCAGCCTTTAAAAGAGGATGAACGGAAAGAGCTGATGAACATACAGAATCTATATTTTACATATTTAATTCAAAAACTGTGTGACGATAATAGCAAAAAAATTAATCCTATCCATGCAATGGATTTACTTTGGAATGTTGATGATACTGATTATGCATTACTTTGTGATATTGGATCGGCTTTTGCCGAATGTTATCTTACAGATACACCAATTCCGTTAGGCGAAACAATTGAGTCTTGCTTTTTGGCTGATGGTTTTGACATTGAATTGAATTTGTATTGGTTAGACTGCATTTACATGTCAAAAGCAAATGAAATATGCCCAACGGAGTCTATGTTTAATTCAAATGGCATAGAAGATGACCCTAAGCTAAAAGAACTAAAAGAATTACGCATGCAAATGGATAAACTATTTCTAGATCGATCAAGTTCACAACAAAAGGATTTTATAAAAAAAGAGGATTTTCTTACCTCTCCTTTTGTAAAACCAAAAGTTGGTTACGCAGAACAACTCCAGGAGGTTATAGAAAACGTAAACATGGATCAAAACGAATGTGAGGAGAAAAATGTCGAAGAGAAAAAAGGTGATCATTTGGCTGAAGCCATTAAACTGGCAGTTAATCAAAAGCTTAATCAGTGAGTTTATCAGTATTTTCATAAAAAAAATGTCAGTCTTTAATTACTAACTGATTTGTTTTAGGAAACTTGAATCGGAGCTAAAAACACTTAAAAAGGAACACAGGTAATGCTATAAATGGAAATAATTTTATTTTAAAGAGATACATTTTTCTAATGATTTTTTTCATTTCGAATTTCTTCAGTGTTCTCAAAGATATGGTGCGTGACCTGGAGCAAATTAAAGAAAACGAAGAAAAGCTAATAAGATTCACTTCTGATACAAATGGTGTTCATCAATGTATATGCACAATTTTGACTTATTGCCATTTCAATAATTACTAACCTTTTTTATTGTATTTAGGCTGTTCGGATCATTCAGAGTTCCTGGATAACCAAACCATTAAAATGTGTCATCGTAGCGATGGACAATGTACTTGTTATTACTGCACAATATTTGGGCACACGGTATTTATTTTTTTTTACTTATCTATTATATTTTAATGACATTTTTTGTAGGAATGTACTCATGGACGAAACAATGAAACGCGCGATCGACTGAGAAAAAGATTACACCATCAAATTCATACTAAGGATACTTCCAAATCATCAAACAATAAAGGAATGAAAAATGCTCATGGAGTTTTTAAAAAATCTGCGGGTCCTCCAAAAGGAATGTCTGCATTTTCAGCAAAAGTACCTCAAGTATCATCTTTTATACCGGATGATTTTCTACAATTGGCTGATATTCAAAGCATAACTAACTGCATAAGTGATAAAAAACCTATAGCTACAGTAGTACCAAGTGCGACAAATACTTGTGGTCTAGATACTGTACTTGCAAAGCCGCTTTCTTTATCAGATGTTGTTATACCAAATAATCGCATTGAAAGTGTTGGGACGAAACGTAAATTACAACCACCAATCGTACAGCAAACCCAAAATATACAATTGTCAAATATAGAGCTAAACAAGGTTGTTACGTTTTCAGAAAAGAATAAACTTATTGCAGCAAAAGATTTTATCAAATATCAGAAAACTGAACCCAAAATGGAATCGTCAATTCTTCCTAAACAAGTAGCTCCTACGGTTCAAACACCATCATCTACCATCAAACATGTAAACAATGAAAACATAACAAAGACCAACCACAATGTTTCTACAGTTCAACCTAATAAACGAACAAACGACATAATTCCAGTCGTTAAGTTACCACAGAATTGTCCGGCCAAACAGCCAGCATTTTCGGCAATTGAAGATATTTTAGATTTTATTGAAGGAAGCATCAGCAGAAAAGACTTACAAAAAAAAGCAGCTAAAAAAGCTAAACAAAAACAAAAAAAACACGACCTGAAAAAAATCGAAGAACTAGAACAGAATCGTGATGAATTTCATGAAATTTTTTATAAGGAATATGATGCAAAAACTGAATTAAAGTATCTGAAAAACTTAAAAAAGAAAGATAAAAAGAAAATTCTAGACGCTGAAAATACTGTTAAAAAGTTTGGAAAATCTCGTGCAAAATTTGAAACTGTCATCTTAGAGTTGATTGGTGAGCTTAAAAAACATAATTCTGAATTTAAATTTGCCTATTTACCTACGAAGGAACAACTAATACAAAGACAAAATGATTTACAAAATAACAGTACTCCCGCATTAAACGTCAAATCGTCTAGAATTGAACCAAGTACAACAACAGAAAATGTTACAAATCCATTGCAACATGATGAACCTAAACTTATTCAGGGGCAAAATTGTGAAGTATCTTTAGATCCATCAAAGAGAATGGTTACCATAAGACGAGTTAATATACCACACGAAGATCCACAAGTTACAGTTACTGCCAAAGGTTCTTCGCCAGATAAAGACAAGTTGTTGTATACATTTGTTAATGGACAGTTAGTAAATGGTAAGTTTCTTATAAATTTATATTTGGTATTTGCATATTGTTTATCTTTAAATATATTTATTTCAGGCACTTCAGCTAATATGGTATTAAAACCTTTATCTGCCAATCAAGTTGAGCAATATCATCTCCAACATGAACAACTGCGACAACAAAATCTATCAGCGGCATTAAAACAATCTACAGGCAACCAATTGTCCAAAGTTTCTCAACCTACAAAAAATATTGTTTTGTCGAAAAAAAATAAAAATGAAACAAAATTAAATGAAATTTCAAGTAGTAATGCTGACCAAGTTGAAGCAACCACAAAGAAAAATAAAAAGGAAAAAAATAAATCAATAATGATCAACGAAATAGACAACAGTAAAAATACACTTGAATTACGTGCACAAGGTAATAATATTAAATCTAATAAAGTCAAAAAAGAAAACAACCAATTCTCAAAGAATAAGCAAACATCAGACATTGCAGTAGATCAACTTACAAAACAGACTAAGGCAATGAAAATAGATTCCGTTGAAATATTGAAAAAAGACAATAAGCGTAAAGTTAAGGCTCCTAAGTTTGAATATGCTGATCCACAATATAAAATCAATAAATTTGATGTATTGGATTTGGATGATGATGACTACTATATATCAGACGTTGAATCGTTGACTAGTGAACCGTCACCGAAAGTGATTTTAGAGAAATCTATTACAAAAACGTTATCCAAAAAGAATTCAAAACATTCTACAAACATTCAAGAAACAGTTGATACAACAAAATCTTCAAAATCCGGACAGGCAGTTTCAAAAAGTTTGAGTCAGTTAGATAAAGCAAATCTACATTCTAAACAACCGATAATTCCGGTCCCAGAACTTTCTAAAAAGCAAAAGAAAAAGATTGCTCAACAACAGGCCAAATTGAATTCAACAAAAAATATGCCTGCTAATAAAAGTGTTCATAAATCCGATACTTCCGTAATTGATAATTCATTAAGCAATTGTATTCAGAGATTACAAATTAGCGATTCTCAAAAAAATAGCATACAAAAACCGGAAACAAATAGTATGGCGCAGGTAAATGTTTTTAAATATTTTTTTGTATTTTTGTTTTATATATATTATTCATATATTTTTTTTATTTTTAGAACAATGCCAGCATTAGTATTATGGATCAACTTAATCGTGGTGTAAGAGTAGAAGGTTTGATGTTGCCACCTGGAATAACACTGACACGTGTCGATCCAGCTACAGCAGAACAGGTTAGAGTAAAAAAGGAATCTATTGGTCGAATTTCACAACCAATGCAGCCGGTTGCACCTGATAATCATCAGTTACCGCCACATATGATGAATGGCCCAATGATTGCTAATCCACACAACATGACCCAAAATCCTAATGGGTTTATAATGGTGGATACAATGAACCTAAATAAAAATAACGTAAAGACAACGCAACAGCCAACTGCATCAACATCCACAAAGAGCAAAAAGTCTCGTAGAAAAAGCCAGGCAAAAACAGCTGGATCCGTTCAAAATTCTACTATCAATGCTCCCCCAAAACTGGTCACACTTAGAAATCCAATATTTCAAGGTAACACAGATGGCATGCGTCTGCCACAACCACCGCAAACAGTTCGTACTAATTTGCCAAGTAACATTGACCAGCCTGCAGCTATTATTAAAAACGAAAATGGAATGTTTACTATTCGTAATCCTGCTTTACATCAGGTTCTCTCAAACAATATTTCTAAGTCATATACACAAGAACAACAATCACATTTTACTGACAGTAAGCCACGCCAGGACAATTTTTCATTTTTCTCCGATAATTCGATGATTGGAACAAGTCAACTAAATAATGATGCTCCATTACAACAGAATACTCATCAAGCAATTGGCAGTGAGGTGAAAAATGCCAATCAGCAAAAGCAAATGGCTTGGCAGACTGGTATTAATAATTCTCAACAACAACAACAACAACAGCATGGAACAGTTCATCGTAACGGGGATATATTTAATCATATCAATCATATAAATCCACAACAGGCAAGAGCATATTCGCCCTTTGATACCAACCAAGGCGGTTATGGATTTAATAGTGATTTTATTGGAGCTTCTGCGGCACCACCTTGTGCACAGCAGCAAAACTTTTATAATGGAAATGGTTTCGGTAGTGTTTATTCAAATACAACAATAGACGAGCCTAACAGGAGTCTGTTTGCAAACAACAACCATCGCTGTGAGGATACGCAGACGTTGTCATCAACAAATAACTATTACGATGGAATCAGCCAAAACTATAATAAAAAGTTTGAGGATATTTCATTTTTGCATAATTTACAACCTGGCCAACGGTTAAACAGTGAGGTAATATATATATTTTTTTATTTTTTAATATTAGTATTTTATACATCGTATTTGTTGATGGGTGTCATATTGATCGATGGTTAGGCGACATGGTGCTTTACCATGGGGGTACTCTTAATGCGTTTTCAGCCGTGCGACGCGAAACGGGAAAAATATTTCTTAGGTTTTATTTCGTTGTTCCTGTTTTTCTTCTCTTTGAAGTATCTGTCTATTTAAACATGTTATTAAATATATAATTTTGAGTTGATTTACAAGTACATTAATGGACTGATGACAGAAATCTTGGGTTGATGAGGGACCAGCGTTGCCTGCTAAAAAGTGTCTGTCAGTGAGAAAATAGTAAATGATTATATTTAGAAGAACGTTCCGTCATGCCATACAGAGTCAAATGTTTTCTCGATTTCCAGTAATAATACAACCGTAGATTTCCGTGTTAGCTAAGATTAAAGGTTTGATAAATCTGCATAGTCTTTCAGACGAGTAAATATAGTATTTTGAACAGTTTTCCTAGTGAATTTAGTAAGTTAATCAGTCTGTAACTAGTTGGATCCTTTTGCTTTTAATTCGGTTTTGGGATAGCAATTACTTTTGCCTGCTTCTAGCATTTTGGAAAGTATGATGTCCGTAGGAACTTATTAAAGAGGTCCGAGAATCGAGACAATGTAATTGGCGGAAGATGTTTTAAAACGATTTTGTATATGTTGTTGGGTCCAGGTGCTTAATTTGTAGATTTTCGTAATGCAAAAAACTGTTTTGTGAGTGTTTTGCCCGAATTTTTAAATTTTACCGGGTTGTGGTCAGAATTAGCTCGTTGAGTATGATTGGCTGTTCGAAAATAAAATTCAAGAACAGTTGGTTGCCTGGTAGCATGGGCCGGATTGTATGAATGAAAAAGTCAACTCTTTGTGATAAGAAGAAAACAATGGCGAGCATTGAAATTGCCAAACCCAACTTGCACTTGTGAAGCGTTCTGTTTATCATTCGGGTGTCGTCCTTAAAGTGCCGAGTGTATTTTGGACAATACACCGAAGAGAAACTATTTTTTTGTAAAGGTGTGACCACTAACGTTTTCAATACTACGTATCGAATTTCAATATGTGGAATTGTAAAACGAACTGAAATCAAGTCTCCAACTCTTCTTGATTGCGACCGTTTCTTAAGGTGTTAATTCCAAGTAGATAGATGTATTCTTAAAGGCTTGAGGATTTACAGTTTTAATGATAAAGTGTTAATGGTGAGCAAGATGAATTTACAGCTAATGAGATATTTACGCAAAAAAAAGTTTGTGATTAAGAACATATAAAATAAATATAGGGCAAGAACAGGTATTTGCTGAAAGGGTTTAATTAGACATTGATGATAAGCCTAAAGTCGGAGAATTTAATACATCCTGAGAATCTTAGAATTATTGTTTCATAATTTTAATGAGCTAGTGTTGGACTGTTTGTAAAGGGTTTTAGTTTTGAATTAAGGTTGTTTCATTGATGTTTTTTTTAAAGATTTTGTTCTGAACGGTATGAAGTCGAATGTGATGTGTTTTAACCATGTGTTGACACATTGGGCACCCATAGAGAAGTTTTGTAGAGTAGTAGTTTATTTTCGTGTGAGAGTATAGAATTTCTTGCTGCAAGAGGTTAAAAGGCTCGAGATACAATCGAATCATAGTTTTAGGTTTTGCCTGTAAAAATTTCAAGGTAGCTTTTTCATTTAATGCTTGTGCCATAGATTTTTTATTTTATGGGTTAAGTGTTTTTGGCTCTCTAACGGTAAAGAAAGAAGATTGTCTTTCATTTCTCTAAGCATCTTTAATGCAATTGTGCGCTTTTTTGAGTCTCCTGCTTACGCTTTAGAGACTATACAGAAAGTATATATAGTACACTGGCCCTTCTTGCTTCTATGCATAATTAAATAAAATGTCCGATTCCCGCTACCTTAAGTTTATTTTGTTAGGTTTTGTGAGCATATAAAAATGAACAAATTTCAGATTGATCGGACAAGATTTAGATTTTTCAATGTTCCCACTATATTTATTAATAAAAAACTTTAATTTGAACACAAACATATATGGTGTTTTAAGTCAGATTTGGGCGAATAAGCCCTTTTTGAAATTGTAATGTTTGCATCTAATCATATAAAATATATTTTTATTACGGTTCATCGTTTACGCATTAGGGTGAAACGATGTAAGATCAATCTAAAATTTTGCCATCTAATATGTTCACAAAACCTAAAAGTCTACTTATATAGATTTGAGTATTTGCTACAAAAAGTTTGTATATTATCCCATCATACTAAATCAAATGATTGACTGTTGATTTTCTGTTGAGCTTGGCGGTTCGAATTGAATTGATTACTCTCAAAACTTTGTGGGATGCATAGTATATGACGATATCTGATTCATGCTTGTTATGTTTCGATTCTTAGTTGTTGCAGAGAGCAGCTATAATCGTTCCGTTTTTTAGTTCTTGGAATAATTTTGTCTCTGCCATCATATATCATTTTAAAGAAGCACTTTATGAGTGTAGTAGACACAATCAATACTTTGAAGACAGTCTTTCTGGATTGTGCAATAGTCTTTTTCTTTTTTTAGCTGTGAGCTTTACTCCGATAAGTATGTTCCTAATGTAATTTCAATTGAAAATTCTTTCATAGTTTTTATGATTTCAGCATTTTTTTCTGTTTAGAATCCAAATTGGTTGTGGTCTATAACTTGTTTCGTTTTCTTTAGTAGATTCTTCAGAATCGGAGTCACATTTATCGGATAATATTTTAACGCATTAGAGGTATAGTGGTATACATAGCCAATATTCCAATGTACGCTTGGGATGTTTGGCTAATCACTTACCGAAATCTTTTTTGAGATAGTTTGATAAGTAAGGTTTCGCAAATTATATTATATATATTATATTTCTATTTAAGGTTACCATACACAATATTAGTGAGTCAAAATATCACCGAGAACAAGAGCCGCCAATAACTAACGGAGTGGAAATTTCAAGAGTTTCGGGACCACAGCACCACAGAAGTAATTCGGATGGATTTGGATTGAACTCTAACTTAGCTGTGGGTAGCCATCGCCAACATACCTCAAATAGATCTGATGATCAGATAAACGAATATGGTGGTTATTAGTCTAAAAGATTATATGCAATCTACTTAAACTTATATTCTTAAAAACACATATTTTCTTTTCTGAACTGCCATTTTTAAGTCTAAACAATATATACAAAATTAAACTGTTTCTAGAAATCTGCAGGCAAATTTCAAGCTTTTGATCATTTTGTAAAATTATAAGAAATACAGCATCAAATTTATAAGAAATTTATTAATATTTGAAGTTTATTTATTATTTTAAAATGGTTTCAATTTTGTCGCCGCACATTGTATCTTCATCATGAAATCTTGCATACATAATTCCAGTGCTTTGATGACGAATTTCGGATGACTAAAACAAAATAAAAATTATTAAATGTACTCACAAAAAAAAACTCAGGTAAAAATACAATTATATCCAATTGCTGATCCAACGTATTTGGTTTCTTGCGTCGATTGTAAAAATATAGACCTAACACGATAAAAATTCCACCTAATACAAATGCACCAGCTAGAGTATATCCAGTTTTTGATGATTCTTAACCAACAAACACAATCATATAAATAGATAAAAGTTTACCAATGTACATTTTTATTTACCATATTGATATATATTTAATTGTACTTGTTTTTCTGTAGTCGAATAATTACCAATCATTATGTAAGTTCCGTTTTCAGATTCAGTAGTCGAATCATATGTAGTTGGACCATCTGATATTAGTTCTATAGTTGTAGATGTTTCATCAAGTAAAATATTAGTATCTGTTGTGTGTGAACTAATTTTTAATGTAGTGGGACTTTGTGTATGAGTAAAAATCGAATTGGTTAAAGGTTTTATTGTACTCTGGTTATCCGTTTTATTCGATGCTGTGTCTATTGTATGCATTTCGTCTACTAATGCTCTGTATATTAAAAAATATTTGGTATATACAAATATATGTTATTTAGGAATTATAATTATTTACCTAAAATATCCAAGTTTGCTGCATTTGCAATTAACGAAATTTTGATCAGTTATTAGGACTTGTTTACATTGTTTTGCAGACCAGCTCTGCCCATCCCAAACTTGACACTGCATTTAAAAAAAACTATTTAATATTATAATTCATGAAAATTAAAATAAACACGTACTTGTACATCATATTTTTGAAATTGTTTCTCAAACGGAACTCTAACATCAAAGCTATTATTATCATCGAGGTCTAAGATATCAAGAATTTTTATATCTTTACTACTACTATCAACTTCCACAACAAATACATCAAATATTGGCTTTAGATCCTTTGCTTTAATTGATTGCGTTACATAATCGCTTGGATATATAGTTTTTCCAATGCAAAAATTGCTATTACTATTAATAATAATCTTGCTATTAAACGAAATAGTTGCCGAACGCATCCGAGAAGAGACCATTGGAATACTATGACTTGCACGAAGAAGTTGCTGGGCATTTATTCGTTTTACTTCGAAGGCAACCGATGATTTATCTAAAAAATATAGATTTTATTAAAACACGTAATTTTTTTTTAAATAAAAAAATACGAGTATACCAAATGAAAATATTGAAAAAGATGAGGTTTTGCACATTTTTATCATGAACTTGTGTATACTTTCGAGCATTTTCTGCTTTTCAATCTTGACAATTGTATCATTTTTAGATTTTAAAAGCGATTCAGACAGTTGAAGTTTTGTTTCCATTATATCTCTGTCGATTAATTCTTTTGAAATAGGATTCATGTTGTTTTGGACATTTATTTTAGCTGAAGCAGACCGCTTAAATTTATTCATTTCCAAGTTGGAAACCCCATCTTGTTCAGATATCGATTCTAATAATGACAAAAGATTTTGTATGATGTCCTCATTTGGTGGAAAGACGCTTATAGTTCGACGAGCAATTCTCACAAAATGTACTATGTCCAATTGAGTTGTATAATAAGGTGTGTTTGGAAACAAACGCAATCTTTCAGATTCCAATTTAACTATATTTATTACAAACTTATCTAGTTCTTGAAATAGTTTATCATTACCCATGTTCTAAAAAGTAGTAAACTCTAATATTATTCAATAACACAAAATATAATATTATTATACCTTAAAACTGATTGCATAAATTAGAGCTGTATCAAAAGCTATATCATATTCTAATCTATTGATCGAGGAATTAACTAGATTTTCCATACGTTTGTACTCTATGTCCGTTAAGTTGTTTTTAGTGATGGTTATGTTTGGACCTTGGGTAAGTGAGCAAGATTGTCTTGAGTCACATACTTCAAAAAACGTTTTAATTGGATACTCTGTAAGATATGCATATATTTATATATATATATTTAATAAGATAATAGCAAAATAAAAACTTACCAGAATAGGCTAAAATGGCAGATGTAACCATATTCTCAAAAAACTCTCCAATTTTTATTTCATAGTTATTAACTACATACTTAAATGTATATCTTAACGGATAGTCATTTTTTTCATCTAGTGCTACTCCGGTAGAAAATTTAAAAATAGTTCTTAAGGCTGTTCCATTAGATGGCTTTACTTCTAATATTTGCCCTACGGGTGGCTTATTTGTTTTGACAACCACGTCAAGATAGCTAGTCACATTCTGCCGAATCGTCAGGTTGTCTACGTTTGATATCGGTGCTGGACAAGTGGTTGTCAATCTAAACTTGTAACTGTAAAAAATAATAATGTAGTTATTATTATTGAAGCATTCCATGTGAAATCGCATACGTTTGGAAGTAATGTTTTATTCCTTTTTTGTTTTAATACCTTTAATATTTTGTATTTATGAATCTTAAAATAATAATTATATTTATAACTTATATTTATAACTTTTAAATGTTTCATATATTATATTTCGGTTTACACATTTTTATTAGTTATTTGGAAGTATCAATTTGTCAATCCGCTATTCTTTCTTTACAAACTTTAGCCAAGATGCTGTTCTATTAAAAAAAGTTTTTGCCAAACCAAAAATAACCATATCTTTATAATTTGGAGGTTGAAAAAGGCATAAAATAAAATTCATGTGGTCCTAAAATAAAATAATGTGGACCTAAAATAATAGTGTTCACCGAGGAAAAAACATATTCCAAAAATATAAA
>JAAAKO020028406.1:0-13702 GCA_010015015.2 Bolitophila cinerea
TCTAGTTCCATGCTTAGATTGTGACCGTTGAGAGTAACATTCACTTTAATTGACTCAATCATTATTTTTGTATTTATATTCTTTAAACAACAGTCCATTACATTAGTCGAATGATCCTTTTTGTTTGTCTGCTTTTTCTTGGTGCATACAAACTGAAGATGACCTTTCTCATTCCATCTTTTGCATGTGTACTCTTTAAATAAACATTCTTTCGTGGCATGATTCAAACGTCCACTTTAACCACTTTAATCTCTTCACTCCAATCAGCGATTGCGTGGCTTGATAACTTGCAAATTGAGCAATACAGCGTAGATTTTCCTTTCAAAATTTACTTTTATTACCTTGTTTACAATAGTTCAGCTCGTTCGTTCCAGTGGACATTTCTCTTGATAGCTAATGTCAATGCAGCGTCGTAGCTGATACCATAATTTTCTTCTGATAATTTCTCTTTAACAGGCCCACGATATAAACCAATAATAAAAATATCACGGAGCATAGTTGGTAAAATTTCACCAAAACTGCTGCTTTCTTAACTCGTCCGTTCCATTCGCATTATTAGACTCACCTGATTTTTGCCTTAAATTATAAAAATTATCTCATTCTTGAAAAATAGCAACTGATGTTCCATAGTACTGCACCAATTGTTTTTTGAGTTCCGTGTACGATTTCGTGGATATTTCGTCCGGATACACGAAATCTACTGATAGACTCAAGACTTCGTCACTAAGTTTTGTTAATTGCTGGCCTGTCATCTTTCTCAATTTGATTCGCCTTGAAGATCGTTTACAACTTGGCGGAACAAATATTCCAAGAAACTCTTCTCGGGTCCAAATTATTTATATGACTTGATATACCAGTATTCCTTATACTCAAAACTTCTTCAAAACTGGATTCATTCAAACTCGTGTTCAATCTTTTGTTTTTTTTTATATTGTGGCTTTCTTGTAGATTCTGTCGCTGTCCAACGTTTTGGGCATAAAATATATATTTAATTTGCATTTAATGCATGAGTCAAAAAGAACTATTCTTATTCGTAAGTTTATTGCGGGTTATTTTGTAATACTATTTTCTAATACTGCACTATAACTTTTATTTTGTTTACAATATTTATGTAAATCTTCTTTTTATTGTCTGTGGAAATAAAAACATTATGTATGCTCTTCTAAAGTCTTAAAAACTTTTCATTCCCACCTATGTGCACAAAAAGAATAAAACAGAAATGAGTAAAATAGTTGAGCAATGAAACCTTAAAATGTATCTAATGACCTATTTTAACATAGATTATACGATTTTTAAATACTGATTTTTGAAATGCAAGCACATTAATGTATGTCTGAAATGCATTCCACGTTTAAAAATAATAAAATATGTATATTTGTTGTTATATAAACATGCAATTTGCACATGTATCGAAATGACTAATATGTTTATTATAAATGTAACAGTGTGTGTAAATATTTTCTTCAGAAACACACACTGTTGCATATAGTAACCTACACATACATACACATAAACACAATTCATTTGCGGTATGATTTAATGGTTATCAACATATACGTGCGCGATTCAATTGTATATACACAAGACACAACACAGAAAACACCGTGTCAATCATTTACATTTTTATTATTTACACCACAAGTCGTTGTCGCCACCAGTGTGTTTAACCCAAACGATCGGACAGTTGTCATCAAGCCACCATCCAGAGCAGATCGCTTTGCAGTGTTCTGGATGCAAATCATCGTATATATACGTATTGCATTAACTATTTAAACTATTTATTTTTTAATTGTATTCAAGAATTAATTAAAAACTAATCGGCGTCGGCACCGGCACCTGCTCACACGGTAAAGTTTGTTATTGAACTACATATACAAGTAGTTATTGTCTGTTTCTCGAGATTGATCAGTGGTTTATTGATTAAGAGAAGGACTGTTGAAGAAAGTTTTCGGAGGCCAGCCACTTGGGTTAGGTCATTGTCTCATTTGATATACTAGATCGAAGACAAATTGTTTGTTTTCATTTTGTTTTTTTATAGAAGGTAAGATAGAACGCCGCGAGCTCCACATATATATTTCAGTGTCAAGTCAGTGTGAAAGTTGTGGGTGTCCTTCGAATTCTATAAAAGGAATGAGTGAGAATTGTTTTCGATTGAGTGAGATGGTTTTGGCTCTTGTTTTTCTCCCATTTGTGGATCACTTAAAAGTGTGATTATAATACGTGGTAAAGTGGCAAATACGATAGCATTTTTAATTTACATGAGTGATAAAATACAATATCTTGTTCTGTATAGCAGTATCGACCATTTTAAATACAAAAACAAAATACCAGATATTGTAAATCTTTTATCGCGAGCGGCATCCGCCTATATTTGTTTCGGTTGAATATGGTTATTATGACGAGACTATAAATGCGATCTTATCAGACTATAATATCTAAATCGTGATAATTCGGAATTATAAAAACGACTCTTTTTTACTGATAAGAGTTGACTTTAATACGAGTATAATTTCAATTGAAATCGCGTACTTGGTGTGCAATATATAATACCTACTTTGTATAGGTAGTTATACCTATGTTTGTATATCTTTACTGTAGCTGTCTGTATATATATATATATATATATATTATGGACACTTCGTGAAGTCAATATAAATGGTCGACCGTGATCTAGTCTATATGTAAAAAATGATGTGAGTGCAATGTGCACATTGGCTCAGGTGCATAATATAGATATTTATATTCAATATAAATATAATTTTTTTAGTAAAAGTGTTTACATTGAATTTTCTTTCCGCGAAAATAGTGCGGATTTGGTTTGATTACTTATACAAATTTATTGAATTATTAACAACGAGAAATTATTATTATGCATAATATACGTATTTTAAAATGCCTTGATTAATAATTGTTTGTTAAGTAATGACCGCCACAATTTGTAGTTTGTTAGGTCTATTTTTTCTTGAAATTGCCATGTACAAGGAGAGCAGCAAATCTCCCAAAATATGTTTTAATTTCGTGGTCACACACAGTGCCATTGTTGGTAAATTTTACACGGAATCCATCAGACGATTTGGCGCCGCAAATTTGGAGTCATCAATAAGGTGCTACAATTTTGTGTGCAGATAATTTTGGGTTTGTTTAATTCGGTGTATGGTAATCACTAATCAGTAACCAGTTTCTTTTTATCTTTTCTTGCGCCTATTACTCATGAGTCATGAACTGATATATTATAAAATCAATTAAATGTCGAGGTATAATTTAAAATAGTTAAAAGAGTAAAGAATGTTTGGATTGTTTCGGTCGAGTTATCGAAATGATAATTTGTTTTTGATCTATATAGATTTAAGTCAAAGTCTTTATGAATTAATTTTTTTTGAAGATATGTCCTATTTTTTCTCTCTCATGTAACTCTGGGACTTTTTCTACAATAACATAGTTTTTTTATAATAACTCATGATTTTAAAAATCATATCTTCGGTTTTATAACGTTACTAGAAAATTTTGCAAGTATTCATTTTTTTAATAATTTTTGGCTATTTTGTCAAGAACTATTTTACCAATAATTGTGGGCACTTTGCCATTTTTTAAATAAAATTCAAATGGTGTATTTTGCCAAGTGACAATCGGGGAAGATATATTTGGCCAAATTAGACATTAGTTATTTGCAGATTGGCTTTTGATAAATGAACTATTTAAGATTGCATAATACTGTTTTTTATCATCACCACGTGCTAAAACCAGTGGGTGCAGCGATAGCGCTACAAAAAGTAGAAGTAGGTTTGAAAAGTTTATCTATTTTTCTGGAAAAAAAAAAAAATTATGAAAATACAAAACGTTAGAAATTGCTTGTAAAATAATACTCTTCTCAACGGTATTCCAATGATTATGAATTATTACACGGGTCCTAATCTTAATCCGTTTGTGTATCCAATTTAAAAAAAAAAATACCGCTTACCCGGGTACCATTCAGAATAGAAAAAAACAATTATATGGATAGCATTAAAAATACACATACAATGTGCAAGGTTGACTCGCTCTCCAGTGAGTCCCAAATTCGCACGCGCAAATGTACACGAAGTGTTATTTGACCGGTGATGCGTAATTAGGAGTCGACTTCAAGTATTAGAGACACTACATCACAACAAGACCAAAAATAAAAAAAAATAATATATTATACAATTGGTGTCAGAATATCGTAGATCTCATTAAATATACTCATTTGAATATTGTTAGGAAACAATTTTTTTTTTCAAATCCTTCTAAATATTTCTTGAAAAGAATATATTAATTTTCTAAAATTGGTAAAATCTTAAAATCTTAGAGCCACCGATCGGTTCATATTCATATTTTTATAATTAAAACGAAGAAAAACAGAAATTTCTAATATATTCAAAAAAATGGGAAAACATATTTTGAGAACAAACAACAATCCACTATTTCGCAAGTTTGACATTTTTTTTGATTTTATCAATACACAATTTCGTTCAGAACATTTTTGTGTTATGTTATTCAATGTTTTGGATCTCATAGATAATCCGTAAATTTTTTTTGCCATTTGTTAATTGTTTATTGTTTTTTTCAAAACTTTTTAATTTCAGTATAAAAATCACAAAAAATGCGCATTGTGTATAAAAAGACGTATAAAACTGTAGGCGTATAATGCTCTATTCGGGCTGTATTTACAGATTGGTTCTTAGTGATAATTTCAATGGAAATACCATCAACACGTACTAAAATGCATTTCTACTGCGCCGTCGTTTAACATTGTATAATGGTACCGATTATATATAATATATACAAACATTTCAGGTATATACCCAGTTTTGTTGTTTTATCTTTAGAGTAACGGTGAAAAAAATATTGTTTTAATATATATTTTAAAGACGGGATTTGTGTATAAATTCTAAATTATAATTTTGCTGAAATATAGATAATCCTGTTTTGTTTTTATACTTTCATGAACGATGAACCACATTGCGCATTTATCATTAGCACGGTAGATTGTGTAATTTATAATGATAATATAATGGAGTCATCAGACTGCCTGTGATGCGCAGTAAATCATATTTATTTATGTACAAGTTCTTGCAGGTAATCGAATCGAAAAGTAGCTAAGTAAGAGGTTTATAGAGAAAAAAAACGTCATAATAATAATACCAATACTAAAAAATAATATATAAATATATAGATTATATATGTATATACTAAATGGATCATTATTTTACAAATTATGTTGTTGAAATATAATCAAAATACTATTATGGCCAAAAGTTCTATAGAGTTGTCTTTATATAATAAAAAAACTGCAAAAACTTTTTATTATCGTGCAAAATACAAACTCATAAAAATAGATTTCGTCCTCGTTTCAATTTTTAAAATTTTTCTTTCAACTTTGCTTGGTATAAATGTGACCGTCGATTGATTTTTCCTGAGAATGATTCTAACTTTCTTCCTGCAAACAATTGTTCAAACAACCACTTAAACTGTAACCAATTTAATATATTGCTCTGAAATATGAAAGTACCTAATACAAGACGATTTTTGATAGTTTAGTGCACTTTATAAAAATAACAGAAAACCATCCGTCAGCTACATGGCATATAATCCACGATCGATTTGGGATATTACAATGCATATACAATGTTTACATTTATAAAAAAAACGTAATACAAATCACGCGCGCGCAGATCGACACGCACACAGCGAATCAATGAGCAATTGATGGTTCAAACCCGGTTATCAATGACATTGGTGTATGTAATTTGTTTGCCCTGAAATGATATACCTGTGAACGCACCTGAATACGATTTTGATACACAACTGTAGCTTATGTCTATATATTAAATAATATACATTTACTTTTTTTGTATATAAGCTCGGCCTTGATTCTAGATACTATACAATGCATTATATACGTACTTGGCGACACGCAAAAAATCCGCAGAGTATAAACATTCAGATTTTTTATGCATTTTTTTGTGATTATATGTTGTTATGCTTTTCGCATAACCGATAACAATGTATATTCTGGTTTCGAGCCGGGTGAGGCATTTTAGCATTTTTTGATGCATCTGTGACTTTGAAGTGTTGTTCTTTATATATTTTTCCGACCATGTTTTTGTAAGTTAATCATTAGAGATGCTGCATTCGAAGTCTTTTGTTGGGCAAAATCATCAATCGTTGTAAGGACAAAGAACGTACTTAAAAAAACAAATGTGTTTATTTGTAAACCAATCACCAATGGCGACATCCCAAATGGTTGTCAAAACTTTGTTTATTTTATTTAGCCAAAACCGGATTAAAACTTGATTGGAGGATATTATTTGCTAGTTGTTTTTATTTTTTTTATGAAAATTCAATTTGATTTAAAAAGTTAAGGATGTCTTTGCTAATATATCCTAGCCACCATTTTTTTACACTTACAACATTATATTATACATACGAGCTTTTAGCTCTTTATATTTTTTATAAATGATAATAAAAAACGTTTCGAAATGTATTTGGTCATTAAAATGATAATCCTTATTGGAAAAAATAAGAAACAAAGAAAGATACAGTAAATAATTGCATACGACTGTTGGGTTTTTTTATAAATGATTATTTAAAAAAACGTTTCAAAATGTATTTGGTCATTAAAATTAAAATGGAAATGGATTAGTTAGCAAATCAACATCAACCAAAAAACAGTCCAGTATAATATTCATAATTAAGCACCTGATAGCACAATATTACTTGCGACTCTTTAGTCCGATTGTTCTTCATCGTATTAGTACTACATGTTTGATATTTGTATTTATTATTTAAAGTTTTTACCGTTGGTATTGATATGAAGCGTTTGTACATTTATTTAATCTTTAAATGCTATAAAGGAAACTGTTAAAGTGGAGTAAAAATAATATATACCAAAGTGAAGTTATAAGAAAGATTAAAAATATGATTTTTTCACGAAATACAGACGCACCCGGTACAATCTTAATGCGCTTATATCATCTTTAATCAAATTACATAGTTGTTTCTGAGAATATAAAAGAACACGAATTTTATAAAATTATTTCCAAAAAATGTATGATTAGCTTATAAAAGATTTCTCTTATTTATTATTCTGTAATTATTTTGCCTTTTTTTAAATACACTTGCATAAATTATTTAAAAAGTAAATTCTATACATTTTTCAGATGCTATAAACGTGAATTTAAATAATTTTTTCTCAATAATTTACAGTAGTGCCATAAAATGTATCAGGTTTTCGATGTTTTGAAATTATGCAAGTTACATGCCACGAATTTTCATTGAATGTTTAATAACTCATACGCTGGATTAAGTTGATTAAATGATTACAAGATTCACTCGACGTCGACAATAATAATCTATAATCTATAAGCCTGTATAATAAAACTGTTTAATTTAATTTTTGATGAATTGTATATGTTTTTTTACACACGATAACCAGATAAACTTGTTGGGCAACTGTTAGATTATTAAAATATAGTCAAGTTTGAAATGATAATCTATATTGGTATACATAAATATTTTTTAATCGATCTGTAATATCTATTAGGAGCACTTGAATAAAAAGAATAAAGCAAACCAATTTACGTATAGGATATATTAGTTCTAAATAAAGCATCTTAACTTCTTACTTCTTTGTTGTATAATTGTGTACTTGAGTCATCTTTAAAACAACTAAGCCTGCGGTAACTTCAACAGTTGCTAGTTGGAGATTGAGTACGCCATCCCAAACAAGTGTACTATAGTTTATTATTGAGCTCGACAAAATCTCAGAATATATAGTTAGCATATAACATGATGCTTCGTAAATATTTTTTCCTTTTCAAGATAATCATAGTAGATAACGAAAAAAGTGTGCACCTCAAAAATAAAAGTCCTCCCTGAAATAAAATGGTGCGCCTCAATAAATTATTGACCACCTAAAAAAGTGTGCATCTCAAAAATATATCTTTCACCATAAAATCTAATAAATGTGCTCCTACAAATTCAATTTTGTACACCTTATAATTAAAATGTCAACCTTATAATTCAATTTTGTCCACCACAAAATATTTGTGGACCTCCGTAGTTATTTTGCTTGTAATAATAAAAAAAACAAGCAAAAACCTGTGGTGCACATAATTAAAATATTGATGTGTACAAAATTGAATTATGAGGTGGACATTATGACCAGTAATTATGGTGCACATCTTATGGAGCGAATTATTTATTTCCAGGTGCACGATTTTTAATTATTTGATGCACAGAATGTGGAGCACGTTTTTGAATTTAATGGAACACATATTTGAATTTTGTGGAGCATGTTTTCGAATAATTTGTAGTACGATTTAAAATATTAAGGTGCATTGATCCATGTTTCGTCCACGCAGTTTTAAATGGATATCGATTTACATTAATTTGCGCCTAAAATTTTGGTTTTTTGGAAATAATTTTGATTTCCTTAAAGTAAGTTTCTGATTAATTTAATTTTATTGCATACTGCTACTTTTAGAAAATCGAGTTTCCAATTAAAAAACGTAAAATTTCCTACAAAAAATCCTTATTGACCATAAAAACAATGCCTGTTTAAAAAAAAAACTCATTTATCACTTTAATTGTATACAGTTAAACAATGTATCTACGTGCATAATTTACGATTACAGTTCACCCACAAAATGTACCGATAAAAAATGTCTACCACAGACCTTGACGCAAATTTCATAACATCTGATTTGTATTTATTTACAACTTCTCTATACTTAGAAAAAGATACATATATAATTAAAAAAACAATCATTGATAACGCATATATGTATTTCTATACATATATACTTTGACGATAACCCATAATTCAGCAATACGCAGAATATATTGCAATAAAAAATAATCGAAAAGCATCCTTTCAAATTACTATATATGTACATACGTACATACGTACTTAAAATAGTCATAAAAACGGAAAAAAACTCGTGATTCGGCTAGACTTTTTATTGCTACAATTTGTTTTCTTTTTTGAATTGAAAATTTGATAAGAAAAACTCAAGTGAATGTATAAACACTTTATGCAGATGTGTATTTAAAAAATTGAGTCCACGTCTAGTCTAGTCAGTTTTAACAAGCTTCATTTAGTTGTTGGTCAAAAGCATGCCGGCAGCATACAATATTGTTTGTTTTAATTTACACACAAACTCTCTTTGGTTTTAATAGCGTGTGTATGCAAATAATTAAAACCGAATTTATATCAATAAAGGCGTGTTGAGACTTGCGACGTAAAATAACGTTTAAAAGTGAGTGTGTGTTATAGTTCTCGAATTACTTATATACATATATATATACATATTTATTTTATTTTATGCTGCGGTTATATTCTATTTATGCAATTGTTGTATATATAAAATATGTTTGCGGTGGTGAATGACCTGTAATTCGATTGATAATAATTTAAAAGTAAAACCGTATTTCTTAATATTTTTCGCATCAAATTACAATTTTATTGTGCTAAGATTTTAACTATTTTATACCGACTAAGAAATCTACCACAATTTCGACAAAAAATAGTTTTAAAATACAATTATTTAAAGCTCTACCCCGAGAAAACCTAATTATCATTTTGGAGTTGTCAATTTTAGATACATTTTAATATCAACAAATTGTCGCTTTAATGAATTTTAGTTTTCGATGATTTTTTTGTTCTATTGTTTATTGTGTAGTCTTTTCGACGAATTGTCGTTATCGATAAGTGTTTTCAAATTAATTTTGTGATGAATTTGCCTTTGGTGAATTATCGCATTTTCTTTTTCTATAAATTGATGTTTTCGATGAATTGGATTTTCTACGAATTTATTTAATTTTACTTTCTAAACGAATTGCAGTTTTTGTTTATTTTTCGATATCGATGAATGTTTTTACGATGCATTTCTTTTTTTCGCGATTTAAATGAATTTTAGTTTCCGATGAATTGTTGTTTTTTGAAGATTATGTTTTTTTCTGCGTTTTTTATGTCATTTTTGATGAATTTTAGTTTTTGATGAAGTGTTGCGTTCAAATAATTATCGTTTTCAAAGAATTGTCGATATTAAAAAATCCTATTTTAAATTTTATTTTATACTAATTTTCGTTTTACAATGAACTAAATCGTTTTTAAAAAAATGAAGATTTTTTCTTTTCTTTAAAAAAAATGATTCTTTTAGTTCATTTTAGCCCTAAATTTTGCAGTTATCTTTCTAACGAAAAAATAATAAATGTTTATAATTTAAAAAAAAACTTAAACCCTTTCATTTCAGTACAAACAATGCAGACATTAAAAATATCCATCCTGCTGGCAGTGACACTATTCGCGACTCTGTGCCCACAACATACTCATGCACAGAACACCAATTTAAATCTCCGCATTTCCACGCAAGACATCCTTGTGATCGTGGATTCCTACTACTCTTTAGACGTGCACGTGAAGTATGTATTGGCGATTTAGTCGTTACCTAGCCACATTTTACATCGTTTTAGTATTTTTAATAAATTAGCGGAAATGTCGAGGAAAAGTTCAATCTTACGTTTGTGCCACAACATGACGGTCTCGTCGAGGTGGTACCATCACAATTGGATATTGACACAGGACGATCAGACGATCGAGCGTATCCCGTGTCCATTCTGGGCAAGAGTCCCGGAAGCCTAGAAGTTTTGGTTGAAGCCAGTCCAAAGGATGCCGCCAAGTGGGTTTAAATTATATGTAATATGCCCTATCTATCTTACCGATCTTTGAATACATATAGCGTCGACGATGTATTCGTGCGTGTGACCGTGGCCAATTCGCTCGCACTTACATATGTGTCCGAAGTTGTCGGATGGATCTACTTTGTGGCCTGGTCGGTGTCGTTCTATCCACAGATTTGGGTTAATTTTAAGCGAAAAAGTGTTGTCGGATTAAATTTTGATTTCCTCGCGCTGAATCTGGTCGGATTCACACTGTATTCTGTTTTCAATGCTGGCCTTTTTTGGAATTCGTACATTCAGGTTCGTGTTCTTTAGGTGCATATCGCCAGAGAAGACTTCTAAGACAATGTTTATTTCCAGGATGAGTATTTCGAGCGACACCCGCGTGGACTGATACCCGTTCTGCCGAACGATTTGTTTTTCAGTTTTCACGCGATTGCAGCCACGCTTATCACCATTGGACAGTGCTTCTTTTATACAGTAGGCTTAAAGAAGATTTAAGAAAACACCAAGTGATTCGTTTAATTTTATAGCGTGCCGAACAACGTGTATCTATCACGGCTAGATCCATACTGGGAGTCTATGCCATTCTGGTCGTGGTGTTTGCCATTTTGGCGGGAACACAGACAATTCACTGGATCGACTTCTTAACGTACTGTAGCTACATCAAGCTGTCCATTACGTTGATCAAGTACATTCCACAGGCTGTGATGAACTACCGACGCAAGAGCACGGTCGGCTGGAGCATCGGAAACATTTTCCTAGACTTTACCGGTGGCATTCTGAGTATGCTCCAGATGATACTGAATGGATACAATTATGGTTAGACTCTCGATAATACCATTATTCAAAGTAATAATTTTGTTCATTCTATCCAGACGACTGGGTCTCGATATTCGGAGATCCAACCAAATTTGGACTGGGTCTGTTCTCTGTCTTGTTTGACATTCTGTTTATCGTTCAGCACTACGGTCTTTATAGGTAAGTTTTTCAAAAATAAAATCCGAATCTAGGATTTTACATATTTAGCACACATGCAAAGATAACATTTCGGGCACACTCTGGCACAAACATATATAATAAACTATATTTCCAAATTAACTAAATTACAAAAAACACAAAACCACACAAACAAACATGCAGAATAGGCGATTCAGAAGAGAACTCCTTTAATTTGGATAAACATTGTGTGAAACATTTAATGCGAACATCAGAGCCTCCTCAGTCTCATATGCTTTTGACTGTCTCCAGCGCTGGTGGTGTTGTCCGATTGCCACAACACAGAACACTGTATAATACATAACAACAATATCTATATCCAAAACAATCAAATTCCGCTTCCTCGTGACAGGTACTCACAATAATACACTAACGCTTTTAAATGCTTTTTAACACATTCTTTTAGGATCTTTAATATATAGGTTTTTATCATCTCTAAAATATCAATGCTTTTTATTATTTTTACAGGAATTCCAGCAAAAAACTCACTGATATTGAATCAAATAATAGCCAGATAAATGATGTTAAAAGCTAGAAATAAATAAGATACGTTTTGTTTTGTGTTTTGTTATTTTTTTAGAGCAGGATATAACTGAAAAGTACTAAGTTGCTATCAGTTGCAGGTTGGAGCACAATGTCATGTCGAAGAAGTTTTATACTTGTATCTTCCTAATTCTATTATTGAAAAAATGATTAGAGAAAGTAATTCGCAAAAATATATTACCAAAAAAAAATAAGATTTTTGTAGGTGGTATATGAATTCAATATCCATTCACATTGGTGCATCGATCTATGACAGAAAGTTTTTGTTTGTTTTTTTATTTATATAGATAAAAGGACCTGCCATCAATAATCAAAGATTTGTCACAAATTTTATCTGGTAAATCTTCGACTGGGATTTTAAACAAAAATTTATTGGGTGATGTTTTCCTTAAACACGAAAAAATACAACAACAACAAAAATAAAAATACAAATAAATACAAAAATACTGTTCATTTTAAAACTGCTCTACCACTGATCTATATAACTCCAAAATTTCTTTTTAAACAAATGATGAGTAGCTCTCTGTATTATAAAGGTAAAAAAGGTTGCTAAGTGATTTTTTTAAATTACAGGTTGTCCTTTTAAGTGGAATAATTATTATTTTAATTTGTATCTCACAGTATAAAAATTCCCATTCGCTCTTTTTTGCCCTTTTCCCGGTGCATT
This sequence comes from Bolitophila cinerea, assembly GCA_010015015.2. Taxonomy (NCBI): domain Eukaryota; kingdom Metazoa; phylum Arthropoda; class Insecta; order Diptera; family Mycetophilidae; genus Bolitophila; species Bolitophila cinerea. The sequence goes on from JAAAKO020028406.1 coordinate 12,911, forward strand.
GTGTACTGTGAAGTCTTATATATATTTTTTAAAAGGTGCAGTGAATATTTTGGTTATGTCTCTAAAATAAATCTGCCTATATTTATAAATATTTTTTTTGAAGCAATATTTTTTAGATAAAATAAAATTGCTGTGATTTTATTTTAACTATATTTATCATTTAACTCGAATTAGTTATTTATTAGTAGTAGCTCTGTCATAAATGTAAAAAAGGTCTAACAGAACTTATCGCTAATCCGAAGGTTAAATAAAGAACCTTTTTAATAAAAATATCTTAGTATTGTCAAATTAGAAAATATATTTACAGTTTAAACTTGAAAAATCTTATACTTTATTTAAAAAAATCTTCAAATCTATTATATTATATTATATACCCTAATATTAAAAATATCAACGAAAACGAAAAACTTAAACACAAACTTTTTTAGTTTGTGTGGAAAAATATGATTTAAGGTATTTAACATAATTTGTTTTAACCTACATTTTAAAAGAAAATAAAATAGAAGCGTTTTCAAGTTTTATTGTATATAATATTTCAGTATTTGTATAAGTTAAAAATGTGTATAACAATTTTAAAAATACATAACTTTAATCATTGTTACAGAGGGAGGAGTGCTGATATTACATAACCAAATAAAATTATAATTTATATATATATAAAAAATCGCAATTTATTTTTTTCTTCCGACTTTATATACATTTTACATTTTATTAAAAAAAATATACGATTTACATTTTTTGACGTTTTTAAGATTTTGTTTAGATTTATTTATTTAGCAAAACGTAATATAT
>JAAAKO020028417.1:0-29828 GCA_010015015.2 Bolitophila cinerea
TTAATTTAAAAAAAGGAGTTTTTAACGTAATGAGTGAAGAAATAATAAATAAAGTTTTACGTTTTTTTATAAAAAAAAACAACTAATTAAAGAAAATATGATATTTAAAATAAAATGTGTTTTTTGCTTAGTTTAATTTTATATTAAAAAAAATATTTTCATTTTTTAATAAAAATATGTTTTCAATAAATAACTTTATGGTTGTTTTTTGGAAACAATAATAATATAGTGTAAAATTATTATATATAATCAATAGAAATCATCCTTAAAAATCTTTTCTATGATTAGTTATAGATTTTATAAAAACAGCCTAAGCGTAAACTTATTTCGGTGGCAAGTATTATTTAGCTTGATTTAAATAAAACGTAGGGCACCGAAGAAATACGCGCGCGCTGGCTTTTGGGCTCCCCGAAACCACCAAAAATCATTCGGTTCGTATATGTTGTATAAATCAGTGTCAAGTCTCCAATCCTCAAAGCGTATAAATCCGAATCGAATAATAAAATAATAATTAAAAAAAATTGGGGTTGTAATTAATTTTGTATTTTTTTTATTTTTTAAATGTTTGTTTTGTGTATAGGTGTGTTTTTGTTTTCAATGTTTTGTTTTTTAAATGCAACTTTATTTACATTTTCATTAAGCGCATCTAAAAGTATAAATTATATATATATGTATAATGTGGATGTATAGAGATTTTCTGTAATATTATTATCATTATTTCATTAATTATACAAACTGTGATTTTTTTAGCGTGTAATCGTACTTAATAAATGTGTGTCCATTTTAAATATATTTATTATACATAATTTAGTATAGATACTTGTATATATTTATTATGAATATTGTTCTGTTTGTGTGTGTGTGTGTATGTGTGTGTGTCATATATAAATTACACAATTGCGTATCATTACAAATTTATTAAATATATCTGTTGTTGTTGTTATAAATTGAAATACCTGCTTTATTTGGCCACTATATAGTTTTTATAAAAAAAAATCGCCCGAACAGACATCCGAAATTTTCGTTTATAAATATATATAGTGAATGATATACATATATATATATTTTATATATTTTTATACATATATTTTAATTATATATAATAATTTCTTGTGTGTATGTATATTATTGTATTTTCCTTATAAATAACAACAGGTCAAAGCACCGATCTTCAGCTAGTTTTTGTATGTTTATACGTGTTTGAGTTTTTTTTTGTTTCTTTGTAATTTCATGTGTTGAGATACAAATAATGTACATTTTGGGGAGGGCGCATGCATGCGGTGCGGGCTCCAGGGGGATGGGGTGTTTTTTAATTCTCTTCTCTGTTCCATCCTCTCCCATAGAACGCACCTTTGTGCTGCTACCCTCTTTTATATATATATATCGATATATTTAGGTATATATTACTTCATATTTTATGTGGTACACAACAAACGTTAATATATAAATATATAAATATACAAATTTTTAATATAATATTATTTTATTTCGTGTATACAGTAATTGTTGGTGTTTTTGTTCTTGGAGAATACTTTTTATTTACAAAAAATGTTTGAGTGTGTGTGTGTGTCTTTTAATTAAAATAAATATTAAAATTGAATGCATTAAACAGATCGGAATTAAATTAAAAAAACTTATGAATGAGAATATGTGTATATGTGTGTGTGTTTAATCTAAAGTTAATTTTTATATTTATAGGTACACGAGCAAAATCTGTATATTTATAATTTAGTATTTCATTGTATTGAGTTGTTGTGTTTTTGTCTGTGTATAAATACATCTCACAAATGCATCCCTTAAAGTGCATTCGAAAGTGCAACAAGCAAAAAAAAAACAAGAAAATCACTTTTGAATAAAAATGAAATTAACGAAATCAAATGTACAAAACATTTCGAGGAAATCTCAATAATTATATATATACGCAAGGGATGGGGGTGTTGTTTGGAGTGGCGGGTGGTATTCTCAAGGTGTATTTGGTATTCACAATCGAAATATTTGGTTTGCACAGAAAACTCGCACTCGACGCCCGCGCGCACGCATTTTTAAAACATACTACATAAATATATAATTTGTGTTTGTGTGTGTGTGTGTATTTGTGATCTTAATATATTTACATATATATTATCTTATCTTAATTATATTTATAGTTTTTGTTAAGCCAAGGAAAAAATAAACATAAACACACAGAAACTCGAATTAATAATAATTATAAATTGATATTCAAACTACGCGCGCATAATCACAACTCTCTCGGCAAAAAACGAATAAATGTCTAAAAACTTAACAGCTTTTCTTTGTGTGTGTGTATTTTAAATATGTATATATAGTATATGTACAGAATATGTATGTGTGTGTGTGTTTGCTTACAAGATACAAAAGTTCTATCGTGACGTCGATCAACGACGACAGCAGCCTAGAAGAAGTCTTTTATTTATATTCAATTAAATTATATAGTAATTTTTAGTACTTAATAAATAATTAATAATTAAATATATTTAAATATATATATTAATATAGATTAGATTTAGTTTAAGGAAAAACAATCACTGTTATATGTTTACATATGTATTTACAACGATCAGTCACAAATTCTCATTTTCTCTCGTTTGTTTGTTTGTTTGTTTGTTTTTGTCTGTGTGTGTGCGATTACGTGCACCCTATGATTAGGGGCTGATTAGACTCTATGACGCTAGCACGTGCCCCGTTTTCGCCACCGTTCGCAGTCTGGTGGTGTGCGTGTGTGTGTGGATTGTAGTGCACCGCTGCACCGATGGAACTTTGGTGATTGTGGTGTCCGGTCATGAGCAGATGCTGTGGTGCCTTTTGAATGGTCTTCTGCTGTTGGGCAGGCAGTGGTGCTGGTGAAGGTGGTGGAGCCTGTGACAGCTGCTGCTGCTGCTGGTGCTGAGGATGCGAATGGTGCTGCAGCGGAGACATTGAGTGCGATTGGGGTAGATGCTGCTGCTGCGTGGGCTGATGGTGGGATTGCAGCTGTGGCGGTGGTGCATGGATACTGATAAGACGCGGCGGCGAGTGGCCGATATTCCGTAAATGCGGGTGCGTCTGAATGTGGATTTGATGCATTTCATAGAAGTCCTTTGATTCGTGCATCTCTTTATCATTGGGACCTATTTAAAATAAAAATAAACATTATTTCTAGTTCAATTTAAAGATACTCATAAATAAAACAAAATAAAAAATCCTACTCACCAAAACCCTCAGACGTCGCAGCAGCGGCCAGCGCCAGCTCCTCCTCGATATTATTCGGCTTGCAGCTGGTCGTCTTCCAATGCGTCCTTAATCCCGACGCACTAATATACTTCTTATCACACCCCTGACACACGTACGGTCTATCGTTCGTGTGCAGCCTCTTGTGCAGCTTCAGATGCACAAACTGCGTAAACTTCTGCGGACACAAATCGCATGCGTACGGTTTCTGACCGCTGTGCAGCCGCAAGTGTGTCTTAAGATTCGATGTGGACGAGAAACGCTTCTTGCAGATATCACATTGATGTGGTTTCTCGCCAGTGTGCACCAGATGATGCTTCTGCAGATGTGCCAGCTGTGTAAACGACTTAGTGCACACGTTGCACCGGAACGGACGCTCGCCAGAGTGCGTTCGGAGGTGCACCTTTAAATTGGACAGCTGACCGAACGTTTTGCAGCACACATTGCACTCGTAGTGCATCTTGCCGTCTTTCTTCTTCAGTGGATACGGTAGACTACGGTAACCACGTGAACTACCGCCAGGACTGAGCGGACTCTCACTGCGACCGCACGATCCACCGTCCGGACTGAGACTGCACGGTGGTGAGCCATGCATTGGTGAGAGCTTTTGCAGTGGTGTCAGCGGTGTCATGTTCGGATGGGCCATCAGTTGACCGGCATGGATTTGCATGAGACCCTGATGGGATGTGGGTGACATCGAGTGATTCGAAATACGCTCGTAGTGACCCGTGCTCAGTGGTGGTGAGTACGTGGAGCTGGGCACGTGGGTAATCACATTGCCGGTGGAGCTAAAGTGGTACGGGTACGGTGGTGTTCGTTGGCTCTCGTAGCTTAGGGCGGGAATTGAGGTGGTCGTTGTGGTGGTGCTGATCTGCAGCGGCTGCTGTTGCTGCTGCTGCTGTTGCTGGTGATGCTGTACAGCAGACAGATGCGAGTGATGATGCAACTGTGGCTTGGCCTCCTTTTCGGTGAGGTCTTCTAGTTTACAGCGTGTCATCGTTTCGGGCTGCTGTTGGTGGTGGTGGTGGTGCTGCATGTCGGTGGTGTTTGTGGTGCTGGTGGTGGTCGGCAAGGCCGTGTTAATGCCAGTGGTGGTGGTGGGCGAATTCGTTTGCGCATTGTGATGCTGGGCTACCGGCACATAGTTCGAGCTCGAGTCCGGACTGCATGCGTTACCGTAGCGCTGGGACTTTTTGTACGAGTACGCCATCTCTGTGGGTGAGGTGGGCGGTGGCGTTGCGTTCGGGTGCTGACGTTTCATTGAGTCACAGTGACGATTTGCATTGACGCCACCGGTCAGAATGTTCTCGAGAATACTAGAACTGGGTGGGGTGTAGCGCATGAATGCCGCCGCTGGTGGTGAGACCGTTGTGGTCTCGGCCTCGTAGTAGGGTTTGTTTAAAGGAACAATTGTGTGATGTGGTGTCGTTTCCATGACGATTACCGTACTGGTGGCCGGCGTCAGGACTCGGCGCGGAGAACTGTGTAATACGTCCGGTGTGCATGAGGCTGCACGAAGATCGTCTGCCGAACATACCGACTCCTTGTCCAGGTGCTCGAGCTTTGGAATTTTATTCTTGAACTCGTACTTTAGGGGCATTTTCATTTTAACCTTGCGATACTCATTCTTGTCCTCGGTCTTGTGTGCAATTGAGGTTTCCTTGGGTGCGGTGGCTTTCTTTGAGCAGTCGAGCACGTAGTTGTTCTCGTCCTCGCTGTCACTGTAGTCCTCCTGTGGCGTTAGACCGTCCTCGTAGTGTTCGTTACTGTGATAGCCCTCGTCCGAGCGTACCGAACCATCGTTCGGGGTGAGCTGGTGTTCGTAGTGTCCGTCCTTGTGTGACAGCGTAGACGAAGATGACGGTGAACCACCGGACGAGTCCTTGCTGGGTTCCCGCAGTGGCGATTGCTCGCGTACGATCACCTGCATGGGTACACTGTTGCGCTGTTGTTCGGTGCGCAGGTGCACGACGGTCTGGTGCATCGGCCTGATCGTGATCGGTGGTGTCGCCGCTGCGGCGCTGCCGCTGGTGGTGGTAGTATTGGGTGGGCTAGGTGTTTGCGGTGGGGCTTGTGGCTGGGGACTAGGATTCGGCGATCGCCGAGGCAACGTGAAGCCCATCACGTATTTCATGTGATTGAAAACGACTTCGGGTGCAACGGGCACCGGTGCCGCCGGCGCAACGACGACAACGGGAGCCGGACAGCTGTAGGTCTTTTTTAGGGTCTCCTCTTTGCATATGGTGTAGGTGGCACGTTCCGGATCGACGTCGTAGCCCAGACGTTTGGCAAAGTCTCGGCAATACCAGACCATCAGTTCTTCATTTGGCATTATATCTCTAGTTGTATAAAAGTAGACGTTGTCCTGGTGCTGGCACGCGACCAGATTCATGACGGACAGACTGTAGGCGGACGCCACGTAGCGCATCCAGTTTGCTTGGCTTGGGTCCGAGCCGTCCAGGTAGTAGTAGTCATTGTCCTTGAAGATCTGGATAGAAACGGAGGAAGTGGAAGTTAGTTTTTGGGTTTGGGAAAAATAATAATCTGTAGTTTTAATTGATTCTAGCTAAATCTAGGAAAACCTAGAAAATTATTATTCTACTATATATATATATATCTATTGATAAAAGCGAGTAGTTCCCAAAAATAAGTAAATACCTTGATATTTCCGTACGTAACGTGAGTGGTGCCCTGAACCTGAACCAACCATGAAAATAATAGATAAAGATAAAGTTAGATAAGGATTCTTTCACCGAATAGTATTGTTGTTGTTATTAGCGCAAATTCTACGTAATCATTTTTTTTTAAGTATTTATATAATGGTATAATGGCTATTCGCACGTGATTTTTATATTTAAAAGCGAATAGTCAGTTCTTGTTTGAGCAGCTATTCGCATGCGGTTTTTGATGCTGTTGTAAAAAACGCATGCGAAAAGCATTGGAACATGGAAGAAACTGTTTGCATGCGCTTTTTACAGCAACAAAAGCGAGAAAATAGCTAATTCTAGTGAAAGAGACTATTCGCATGCGCTCTTCGTTGCGAGTAACCCGTGCAAGTAGTAGCGACAATTCGCATATGCTCCTTTTGTTGTTGTAATATAAAAACAGTCATGGAAATAGCCATATGACCAATAAAATTGTATATTTGCGCGGGATTAATACAGCAACAAAAAGAGCGTACGAATGGCAAGTCCAAGTACGATCACGCTATTCGCATGAATTTTTATAACACCAAAATGCGCCTGCGTATAGTTAGTTCTAGGATCGGCTATTCGCACCCGATATTTGGTATGTTTGTAGGAAAAGCGCTTGGAAAAATTCGCAAATAGCATTGGACAATAGAAGTCGTTATTCGTGCGCGATTTTTACAACAACAACAACGAGTGCGAATAGCAGCAATTCAACTTAAAGTGGCTTCTCGCATGCGTTTGTTGTTCTTCTTGTAGAAAAACCGCGTGCGAATAGCATCGGCCATATATAATACGACATATGTACATTTTCTAATCATAAATTAAAGAAAGTTTCTTGGCTGTGTGTGTACATACCCTCCAGAAGTATCGCCAGGACTGCTTGTCGTTGGGGTAGTTCGGTGTGGGCACACCCTCGAACGGACCGAAGCGTGTGCCGCGCGGTATAACGCCCGTACTCCAGACGCCCTCAGTCTTCACATTTGGTGTGGATAATACTAGTGACGGCTTCAGGGTGAGACTGCGCGGCAACGTTTTGTCGGCCCGTGCCAATGTGCCCCGTTCGCAGGGCACATCGGGCACCATATAGACGGCCAGCCGCTCGAAGTCATCCTCGCGCATCCGTGTGACATCGTACTCCTCCTGGTCACCGGGTGTCGGACATCTTGGTGGACTGGTGGAGCCGTCCATGTTGGCCTGCGCAAAAAAAGAAAAACAAAGAAAAATGGTTATTCAGAGTTTAAAGTTTGTCCATACTGTATGTTGATTTTGATAAATAGAAAATTAGGGGTTGTAAAATGGTAAGCACCGGACGCACCGAAACAACAAACACCGCGTTTATAAATAGTTTTAATGAAATTATGTAACTTGGACTTGGCTTTCGATGCTCACGATCTCACGGTATAGACTATATAGCATGGCTTCGTTTCTGCGATGGGTTCCATCGAACGAAGTGACGTAGCGTCGGTGGCCTCGGATGGGGTTACGTGCTATTGGAAGGAAAGCGACAATGGCATAGAAATATGTCGTATATTTATTTATATAGACCTGTGCGCTTGCGTGTGTTGCTATGTATTGCTTTTATATATACATGCACATAATTATGTTTATAATAATATAGTGCATATATGCATACACTTGCATCGGTATTAGTGCGCGTGTTTCTCTCCATGTTTGTGTCTCACTGAGAATTTTCCTATAATTTACCGCGAGTGCATATTTCAGTGAGCTTCACACGGAGAGTTCCAACTTAGGGTACTTTTCAGAAAACGCTGCGACGCAATTAAGAAGAATTTTAAATTCTAGATGCATTTTGTTTTTCTGGGTTTTGCGAAAAATGGAATTATCAAATAGAGATATTTTGTGATCGTCCATTTTTCCGGTTAGCCCAAAATAGGACTCGAAATGGCTTGCAAATACACAATTATTGCGAGCGAATATTTTGAGTATCGATTCGTTGTTATTTCTACTGACCCAGTTCGTGCTCTCGTGCATCCCGCACACTTGCACATATATACACACACACAATCACCAGAGAAAGGCACACACGAAAGAAGCACACCAACCCCTTATAAACAACACCAACCACCCTCATATAGAGTTTCACACACACAAACACACACACACACACACCAGCAGCAGAGACACGAAACGCAACTCCGGCTTGCGCTCAGAGAATCAGATGCAGCGTATATGCGCTGCTGTCGCGCTATGCACACACGTTCATGCTGTGCACTCGGTTGAAAATGAAAATCGGAAAATTCGTTTTCCCTGAGCGCGCTGGCGCGAGAGCTCTTCTCGTACTGTATACAGTACATTATGTACGTTCACATCGAATGAGAATGCTTTAAATTTATATAGTATATAATATAGTTTTTGCATTTTTTAATCTACATATATATATTTTAGAGTCGGTATATAGCTGCCAGAAATATATAATGAAAATAGAAAATATTCAGATAATAATTAAAAGCTTTTTCGGGAATAGGATTTTGTTGTTCTCACACGGTATCTGTGTGTGTGTGTGATGTAAGCGCGGGCGCACGTAACTCGAGCAACTTTGTTTATAACTAAAGTGCGCATCGACTGCGAAACGTTTGCGCGCTGATAACGCACACACACACACACAGACCCACATTCCAGCGATTCAACGCTCATTCAACGATAGTGTTATATAAATATGTATATACTATAATATGTAAATTGTATATGTTAATAATAATCTATCATTCTAATGTGCATTTCTCGATGCACAGCTGCATATAAGCTCGATTTGTATATTATATATTAATTTTATTGTATGCACTTGTCCACACATTTTATTGGTGTAATAAACGATGCACACACACACACAAACACACAGGTCACATTGAAAATATACTACTGTTGCTTTCAATTATTTTCCGTGCATAAATATAGCCGTCGCCGCCCGCCGCCACCGCTGCCTCGTTGCTAAAGTGAGCGTGTGTTTGTGAGCTTTAGCCTTGAGGCGATTTTCCAGGCACCGTGTACATTTGCGATGAAGGGCATGATGAGTTGCATTGCCTCAGAAATACACACAAACACACACTCACACTATGAAATGAAGAATTTGAATATGATGGCATGTGTGTGTGGAGCGATCACAAAACAAAACCCCTAATCATATTGGTCTGGTAATGCATAGTTTCGAATTTAAAAAAATTATTAGAAAAAAAGAAGAGCAATTAAAAAAATCACAAAAAAAAAAATAAAAAAGCAAAATAACTGCAGCAAGAAAAAAACATCATAAAAATCTTGTTTTTTGCTAGTTTTCTTGCTTGTTTAATCCGAATAATTTTTCTTAAGAACCAAGTTAAATAACTTAAAATCAAGCCAACACGAATATTAAGAAGCAACTTTCGAAAAATAAAAAAAATAATGTAAATAAAAAACAAGTTATAAAAAGCAAAAAAAAACAAGCAAAAAATAATAAAAAAAGAAAAAACAAGCAAAAAAATTAAAAAAAATACATGCAAAAAAGTAAAAAAAATAAAACAAGCAAAAAAAAACAAAAATAAATAAAAAAACAAGCAATTGAAATAGCACAAAAATAAATAAAAAACAAGCAAAAAACAGCAAAAAAAGAAACAATAAAAACATGAAAATAAAAACAAAAGTAACAAGTAAAAAACCAGGATAATAATGACACAGAGTTCTTTAAATTTCGATGGTTTTTTGCTTGTTTTCTTTCTGTTTTTGGTTGTTTTCTGTCTAGTTTTTAGTTCTTTTTCTTGTCTGTTTTTTTCTTCCTTTTTTGTTTTTTTTTGCTTTTTTTCTTTCTCGTTTTCTGTTTTTTTTATACTTTCTTTTTAGCTTGTTTTTTGCTTATATTTTTGTCTAGTTGCCATACAATTTTATTCGTTACCGACAAAATATTCTTTTAAAAGTACACTAATTTTGCAGTCTGTGAATTAGGATTTTGGCTTGGAAAAGCACATAAAAACCAAGGAAAACACAATACTGAAGAGATAATGTAAAAAAGCTATATTAAAAAAATCAATTGGTAGTCGCGAAAAACTGGCGATTGTGGTTAATTGCTATTTGAAAATTTAATTTGATACTGCGAAAAACAAGTTGATTGAAGATGCAAAAAAATGGCAATTGAGGGCTGAGTATAATTTTCATGCTGTTTTGAATTATTTTTTGAGCTAAAAAAATGCTCATTAACGCAGAGAGCACATTTTTTTAATTAATAATTCTAGCAATTCTAGAGAAGTTAGAAAAAGCATTTTTCGGCATACATAAACACATATTAATCGTAAGAAAACAAATTATAGTCTATACGCAAAAAGCTCTAATGAAAATGCAATATCGGGCATCGTGATGTGCCAACCAGGAAAAGCCGGAAGATGCGTACGCTTCATCTATATTTACATTGCAGACTATTTTTGTTTATTATAAGCATGTTTTAAACTGCAATTTTGTATATACTATAATATAGTATGATATAATGTAGTGTACATATATTTATATATACAGAACACACGGAGATAACACATACATACACACAGAGCGAGTGCGATTGCTCGGGCTTGCACTTGGCACGCATTTCATAATAATAATACACAGCGAAGCGAGCCAACCTTGACTTACGTGCAAATAAAACCGAGTCGCGTCTCTATGTGCATCTGTGTGCATGTGCAATGTGCATACAATTACACACACACACATACATAAACAAACTATATGTATGTATATAATAATCTACAAAGATTATTAGTTATTTAGTTAGTGAGTTTGGTGTAGTTTTAAAAATAAACTGCAGTGCACTGCATAATGCACGTATACGTATATTTGTATGTGTGTATTGTATATATATATATGTATATGCATATTGTATATATATATATATATATATAATTGCAATGCACCGCGCCGAGACGAGTAGCTACGAACGGTTTTATTGGCGAAGACGTTTCGCCGCGCGCGACTTATGAATATGTGTTTCCGCGGTAATTATGATATAATAAGTGGTGCGCAAGGTCAAAGGAATTAGTGTGTGTATGTTTGTGTATGTTTGTGTGTGTTTTTTGTTTATTAGTAGTACTCAGTTTGTATGTTTAAGAAACGAGCGATTTTTTGCATTACTTTTCACGCTGTTTTCAGAGTTCAAATTCCAAGAGCTTTTTGGTAAAATAATAATTCAGAAGCAATTTTTAATCTGAATCAGAAAAAACTAATTTTATTTTAGAAAGAAATTGTTAAAATTTAAATAAAATAATTTGTTCTTTAATAAGTAATAAGTAATTTTTGTTATTTTTTTTAATATAAATTAAATTGTATAAAAGCTTATGTAAACCCCTTTTATAGTACTAAAGATACAACTACACACACACAATCACAGGCTAAATCAACAAACGCACTAACACAATCACACAATTATATAAATATATATATATATATATCCAGTCTATGTACATTACGTTATTTAACACACGCAGCCAATGAGGGCCACGGAACGGCACCAATACACCGAAAGCTCGCACGCGCCACCATGCACTTCAACGCGCGCGCGTTTTTTCCTGTACTACAATTTTCCGATTTTAACCTTGAAAATGGAAACTAGCGAGTGCGCCCGCGCATCCACGACAATGATATGTATATATTTATATATATTAAATATATATATACAAAAAATCGCTCACATTAAAAATAGTCCGCGCGAATACGCTTTTGTGTGTTTTTATCCTCTCGCTCCGAAAAAGCTTCACTTTCAATTATTTCTATAGACAAATACGACACCTCGCACAATTAAATTTCCTGGCTGATAATTTAATTAATTCTTTAATTTTAGTTAACACATTTTTTATACGCGCCGCGGCGCCGATTGCGACACAAGAGCCCCCTTATGGCAAAACAAAAACGCACGCGCTCGCTCGAACGCTATGCGATTACTGAAAATATATAATGTGCGCTTTTTCCCATATACTCAATGTGTAATTGTGTGTATGTACAGAGAGTAGTTTTCCCGAAGTATGCATGTGTGTGTGTGTGCAACGAAAAATCAAAGCTTCCGGCTTTCTTCGCTACAGCTCGAATGACATACACACACACGCAGAGCGGAGTACGGTTCATTTGAGTCTGTGTGTTTTATTTCGAATCTGTATGATCTTATTGAGCGACGAAGACGATGCACTTTAGTGCAATTCTGTGTTCTGTGTTTTGTATGGAGACAAATACAAAATCGGACGGTTTCAATGATAACGTAATGAATACATAGTTTTTGAATTACGATTACACTTTCAATCAACGGATTCTGCTGTTTTGGAACCCTGAAATCAGTGGCCTTAAAAACATAAACGTACAACGCAAAAGCTCTGCTACACGCTAACGAATCGTATATTTTCCCTGAATGCAGCCCGCGATGCACCCACACAGAGACACGCTGCACTGGAATGTATATTTGTGATTTTAAATGTAAGTGTATGTGTGTGTGTGTGAGTGTGTTTGTGTGTTTGTGCTTATATGTTGTTGACGAATCAAAGCCGAGCGTTGACGAGCAACACTCGACGGCATCGAGCGCGCATACGCCATTTTCGATATTTTCGCTTTTCATTGAGTACAAACACAGGGCAGCTCAGAGTGCACATACACAAAGAGTATAGAGTGCGACAGCGATAAGAAAACTGAAAATCTGCGAGAGGAAAAATGCAAGCATTGTGGGGTGTGCAAAATGAAAAAAATATGCAATTTTATTAAAGTTTTTGTGTGGCGGCTCTGAAATTTAAATTTAAGACAAGTAAGAGTATTATGCTTACATAAGTTAAAGAATTTGCATAAAATTGAATACAGCGTTTCTGCATACACCCACTCTCTCATTTATACTTTAATTCTAGATTCTATATCCATAACTGCGCAGTTGTGAATGCATTTTTTCTCATTAGGCAGTGAAGTGCATTTGCAGATGCACTGGCTAATTTTATCTAGAATTGTTATCTCGCAATTGCATTTTTTCTCAATCGTTCAATCATTTAGTTTACGGTCTCATATTTCGTAATTCAAATAGGCCAAAGAAACTCAATTTTCCGTAAAAACTCCATGTTACACATGCAAGCAAAGCGAAGCGCAATCACATAATTTTCCATCAGCGCCTGAATTGTGCATACCTGACAATGTCAAGGCACTCCGCCACCATCACACCAGCGGTCCGCCGGACTCGTTGCGCCCGCGCTCGTCGTGTAGTCCACGATGACGCACTGTCGCCCGGCACCGTTCATGAATCCTCAGTTTTGGAGTGCCCCTTCTGTGTCTGCTTCTGCTGCTGCTGCTGGTGCTGATTGCATCTGGATCCACTGCACCACGGCATTAATCCAAGGAATGCACTTTTTTTGTATTGCGCTGCGCGTGCACTTCTATATAAACCTCCGCTGGCCGCACCGACGACGATGCTCGAAGTACGACAATCTGCGACGTATTTTCGAGATATTTAAAAATATATCATTCAATTGAGTCGCACACAACTTAGCGCGGTCGCTAATTTCAATTTTAATAAATATATTTAGCGACTTATTCAAGTTTTCACAGCAAAAAAAAGCTCTGCACCCGCGCACCAGGAAAAAATAAATACACACCGAATTGTTGTGTGTGGTAAGAGTGTGTGTACGCGACCTAACTCAACACGATACGCTTTTCTGTGGCCCACTGGCGACTTTTGGGTTCGCGTAGCCAGTGTCTAGTCGACGTCGCGTGCAACGACGCAACGCAATGGCAACGGCAACGCAATGCAATGCAACGTCAGGCGCGGTTGCCGCTGCGGCGGCGTGCACCCTTAAGAACGCGAGCAGTATATTTAGTCCTGTCGGTGGCGGCAGTCCGGAAAACACTATAATATGTACGTGTTTTTAGAGGGAAGTAGTGAGAGTGACAGAGACATAAAAGTGGCACGGAAACAGTGAGACAGATATATAGCAGACAGAGACAGTAATGTAGAGAGATGCGCTCTTGCAATGCTAATCGGATTTATGTTTGCAAAGGGATTTTTTAATACTTTCAAAGGGTTTTAGCTGGTATATTTTAAAAACGATGTGGGCAGAAATTAATTGAGACAACCAGTTATCGTCAGACAATATATGGACAATAACCGGTTGTCTCATTTTCCAATGAAAAGTGAATGCAGATAATGAGCTTTATTTATAATATTTATTATTATTTTTTTATGTTTGGTAAATATTATTAAAATTTATAACCCAAAAAAAACAAAAAATCGAATACAAATTAAAATAGGAGCTATAAAACAAATAAAAAAAAATATTTTGCTTATACAAAAAAACATGTTTTGGATGACTTTAAAGTAAAAAGGGTGTTGAATAATAAAGTTCTTGCAATAAAAATATAAAAAATGCATTTAAAAAATTAAGACAATTTTTAAAACTAAATGGTTTTTTTAACTAAAAAATCAATAAGACATAATTTCAATACAGACAAAATAAAGAAATTTACCAATTATTACTATAATATACAAAATTACATAATTTTAAAAAAAAATTTAGGGAATAATCAATAAACTAGCCTGTATTTACATATATCTCCGCACACAAGGAACCAAGGGACACGTTGCACCTTCCCTTTTAATATCGTGTGCGAGAAAAGTGCATTTCATTTCGTCCCTAGAAACACCGACAGTCTATTCGCGCCGATCGAGCAGTGCAACTCGCTATCGCGATGCAGTACAATCGTATGCACTCGAAAAAGCTCTAATCGCTTTCTTCGCACAATCTAAATTTCCTGGCGCACTGGTGCAAAAGAGACAGCACGTTCACCGCAGGACTGTGCGTTATAATTGTGCATACACTCGTGTATGTCGCGCATCGCATTGCGTTGTCGCCGTTGCGCCGCGCCGTCGCGTCAGTGCCGCCAGCCGTTGCGTCGCATCGACTTCGCGGATACGCCTGGTAATGAAAGTGAACTCGCTGGGTTCGTTGAACTGACTGATATATATTTATATATACAGATTGTGTGTACGTATACATATGTGTGCGTGTAAACGCGTTCTAAGCCTGTGTGTGTATTCTGATGTATTCTATAATACGTATGTATATATGCATGTTCTTTTGTGCGGTTTGTAAGGTTTTGCGTAGCATTGAAAGGCAAAGCTTTATGTCGTTGCGATAAAATTAGAAAAACAAACGTTTCGGGTTTTCGGTTGTGCAACACAGACGCACTTAAATAAAGGCATTTACGAGCGACAGCATTTCGATTCAAATGAATTATTTAAATTTGCATCAGCAGTGCGATTATTCGTTTGAACGTGCACTGCGCTTTTCTGCAAAATGCATTTCGTAAAAGTGCAATACAGAGACGGCAGGAGGGAGCAGTGCGGTGATGGTGCAACGGTACACTCATTCACAATTCATTCTTTATTTCGTGTAGCGAAAAGGCGGCGGGCGATAAAACCGACGAAAGTCGTATAACCCCATGAGGAGCGTATATAGCACGCCGCCGCGCCTGTGGGCTACGCGATCGAAGGGTGGGTTGGCTGCGGGTGCTACGGCAGACGGGCGCGGGTGGCGGAGGGTGGTACACATACAGAGAGCGATGGTTGGTGCACAAAAATGCGATTAGCATTTCAGCGAATAATTGTTTAAACATTGCATTTTTATGATTATTTGAAAAGATTTTTTTGAATTTGCCTTTTATGTATTGAGACGTTAGTTTTATTTTTCCTTTCGAACCCAGAGAATAATAAAACTATAATTTTATCATTTTAATATTTTTTTATAAAAAATGTATTTTATTTTAAAAAAAAATTAATAAAATGTGGAAATATGTCTAAAAATCCAATGTATTTTTTAAAATAAAAAACATACAATTAAATGTCTGTCTTATCAAATTTTAATTTATTTTGAATAAAAACAATTTCAGATTCTTAATCAAAAATTATTTTTGATATCATTGACAAATTGATAAAAAATTTAAATTTTTTAAAAATAGATAATTTAATCAATTAATAAATAATAAAATTTCTAGACATGCTAATATCGTCCAAATAAGAACACTCTGTGTATTCCCAATCGTCTTGGGGGCAGGGGGTTTCAAAGAATTATATAGCGCGTGGCGTTAATGTTCACGGCTGGCTGACGTGACCTGCCTTACACCGAAATTACCCAGCCTAGGACGACTGCGTGTCCCGTCGTCGGCATGCGACATTCGCCCGAATCGTTTATTATGTACTCGACTACATATTATTATCGTATTTCCACTGTTTTTCCCAAAACATGTATATATGCATTTTGTACAGACATTATATATATATATACAATGTGTTTTTTTCCCCTATAATATACTTGTACATTTCAGTCGCATCGTCGTGCCTCGCCAAAAACTGTATATAACTCTATAAATACGATGTGGTGTGCACCCACAAAAACACGGTTTATTCCCTTTTACCGAATGTCTGCGTGCCGCTCTGTATATGTGTGTATGTGTGTGTGTGTATGCGGGTTGTTTGTGCATAGTTTTCCTATGTGTGTACAACATAAACGAATCCGAGTGTGCATGTGTGTGTGTGTCGGCTTATGTGTCTGTAAGCACTTCGTTCGGCCGGCTTGCTATAACGCCAGGATATATGTCTAAATGTGTATGTTTACTGGTGTATATGTATGTGTGTGTGTATAGGATGTCGCTTGCGAGGGCATGAACCTCTGTCGACAACGACGACGTCACCATGACCACAGACAAGCGAAAACTCGTCGGCTAACACCCATGTATGTGTGTGCGTTTATGTGTCCGTGTGCGTGCGTCAGTGTTTGGGTGTACAACAATTGCAATCGCGTGCCGCCACGCTGTCGTTAGCAATACCAAAAAACCCTTAAAACCATTATGTTTCGTCTTTGTACAAAATCGTTAGGCACGCCAGCTAACCTCCTCACCACCCCTAATCAAACGCAGCGGAAAATATGTACAAAAAAACGGAACAAAAATCGTTGCATTTTGAAATTCAATCTTGTGCGGTTAAATATTTAAATTAAAGCGCAGCAGGCTACACAAAAAAACGGGAGATAAAAGCACAAGCAATCAAAGGGCTTTTTACTAGCGGTACCCTAGCGAGCTCGCGCGCGCTCAATTCATGCAAATTGAAATTACTCTCGATTGCGCTGTATTTACACATCCCGTGGCACGTGAAATAGCTATGTGCTGCGCGTAAAACGTACCGAGCACGGGGCGCGTGCGCGCGCACAATGACGACGGGCGCGACGATCGATGATTGCAGACAGATTCGCGCGCGGGCATGGCTAGAAAAACGGGTTCGCTCCGGCGGGCAGGGCGCAGTGGGTAGTTTGTTTCATGTCTGGCTAGAACTTTTTATTTAGAATACTAGGGAACAGCTAGTAATTTGAAAACGATATTCAACAATTGGTGTCAGCGGTCGATGCAAGCTTTCGATATATTCACAGTGCAGAGAAGCGCATATAATTGGTATTCTAGCTAAAACTTAAAGTAAAGTAAAGTTAAGTTAAAAAAAACAATCTCTTTAAAAAAAAAACTATCAATTGGTGTCAGCGGTCGATGCAAGCTTTCACTATATGTTTTTTTACAAGCTAGAGCGTGTTATTTACTTTGTTTTGATTCTTTAAAAAAACATATTTTTAACAATTGGTGTCTTCGGATGTACTAGATATTTTAGATATTTTCCTTTTTACAATATTAAAAAAATCTCCGCAAGATCTTATAATTGTTGAAAGGAGTTTTTTAGTTAAAATCACCAATTTTTTTAATGTATTTAAGCGAAATGTTTTATAGGTGTTTTATAGTTGTTTTTATGGGCATTTGTAAATCAACAAACAATAGAGAAAAATCCCGGCGTTTTTAGGAAATTGTTCAAGCTTTCACTCATTTTTATTCCATATTTATTTATATCATAAAAATCAAGTAAAAAATATTTAAAATTTATATATTATCTACCAGAAAATTGAAAGGGGCAGAAATATTAGGCAATCACTTAAAAAAGGTGCGGTTTCTCGAGATCACTATATCTTTTCAATTTCTTCCATTCAAATACAGTACCCCAAAAATAATTTTAATTTTGAGCGATTCTTACTTTAAATTTCTATCACACCTAATGGAGTTTTTGTGGGTAAGGAATATTTCGAACGAAGGAAAACCTCCAGTAAACCTTTAAAATATTTTTTTTGGGAGGTCGTACTCAAATAAAAATGTGCCAGTCTATTTTTCTAAAAAAACGAAATGCAACAATTGGTGTCTGCGACCGCTGCAAGCTTTCGCCGTTCATGCATAATAATGCCAAAACTTTTCAATCTATCTAAAACTTGAAATTAGGAAAAGTAACTTTTAACAAAAAAAATCATCTCTTCAATCAAAATCCGAAATGCAACAATTGGTGTCTGCGCCCGCGCTGCAAGCTTTCGCTAAACACGCTGCAAGTCATCTTCTGCGCAGATTTCGTTTGCTGAAATCGCACTTATCGCACGATCTAAATTCTAAATACATATATCTCGACACATAAAAAATGTGTGTTACTGGCGACGCGCTCATAATTTACCGCTATGCTGCATTGTTACGCGTATACCGCCGCTGCCGCCGCCCCTCTGCCCCGCCGCCTGCCGCTGGCCAACGCGACGTGCTCTGCATATAATTTCGACGTGTTATTTATGTTTTCACCTTGCCACCGGAAATAATCAGATACACGTAGAGCTTAGCGCGCTCGTGTGCTAATCTCTAGGACATAACTTATCCGTATAATGTGCTGCTCTGGCTGTGGCTCCTGTGCCGCGCGGTGTCCTGGCTTAGGCTTTCGGGATTATGGATTTCGATGTGCGCAATACCCGTATATGCCACATGTGTGTATGCGGGTACACTCGTATGAATGAATATGAGCGCGGCCATGTTTAACGCACACACACACACACACATTCTCGCGAGCATAGGCTCGTATTTATGGTATGCAACATAATAACCGCTTGAGTAGGTCGGTCGTTGACCTCGCCGCGTGAACTTGCAATCCGAGAGCGAGAACATGTGTGTGTGTGTGTTTAGCTTTCTTTGCCATCTCTCTCAGTGCATGAGCGAGCACTCGCGTGGCCAGAGAGCGGCTACACAATCTGTGTCGCACATGCGATTGCCTGTTTCCGCGAGAAACATAGTCATACGCTATGCTATTCGATGCGGAATCATATGTGCATTGTGCAGACCTGCTGCACAGGCTGCACCGCTGCGGCGTGCATTTCCACGTTGCGTTGCAGCGCTGCAATTGAATCCAACCGAGAGTAACGCAACGTCGCGTTGAGCAGAGCTTTCGAGCGAGCTTTTGCCATACGCGATTGCGAATCGATTTAACCCTTTTAACTTTCCATTGGTAAAACGTGTTACGATGCGATGCCGAGTGCTGCAGAATGAAGACACAAGGAATTAGATGGGCGAAACGATATTTTCCGGAAAATATAAGGAAAACTCTCATGGAAATTCACGTTCTTAACCGACTAAACGCTGCACACCATCGAAATATATTAGCTTATGCAATGAAACGCAGGCCTACCAGAAATTTAGCGACTGCACACGCGAAATCGAACTCCTCGCAAGCACGTGTGTGTGTGTACATTTTCAGTTTCATCGCAATATTTCGGCGGGGTCATTGACACACACGTTGCGCGTTCGTCGCTGCGAACTGTAGTATTAAATAAAATGTACATACTAACTATATAATATAAATAAATATACAAAAACAGCAACTGTATGGGTGTACATGAATTATGTATGTAGACATGTTCTAAAGTACTCGCGTATGTGCTCCGGTGGGCTTATGTATATGTGTGAGTGTGTGTGAGCCCATCCCAAACTACCACTGACGTCGTTGAGTCGGTCGGTCGTTGTCGTCGAGCCGTTTCGCAGTTTATGTGATGCAATAAACGTGGTGTTCAGCAATGAAAACGCAACTTCGAGGCTCGAGGAGGAACACACAGTCTATACATTGTCAGTAATCGAGCAAGAATGTATGTTGTGGTTGCTGTTGTTGTTGTAGTTATTGTTATCTGCACACAGAGCGGCGCATTTTGTTTGACTTACAGTGAGGAAAGAAGGACATTTTTAGGTGGAGTTTTATTATTAAATTTAGTTTGCTTTTCAGGGTTCAGAAAGAAATTTAAACATATTTTTAAAATTTTTAAAAATACAAAAATTGTCTTTAATAAAAATATATTTTCTGTTTTTTCTGTGCCAATCTGTTTAGGAAAAATAACATACGAGTATTTTTCAAAATATATAAAAACACAAGAATAATTTTAAATAAAAATGAATTTTCTGTTTTTTTTTGGTTCAATTATCTTTTTTAAATTTATTACAATTTGGACGTACAAATATAAACATTCAGTACAAATATGTCCAAAAAACAATGAATCCCACACCCCTAAAAAACGATTGCTAAACTCTACAAAAAAAACCTTAATCCCGCGCCGCCACCGAGCTGAAGACAGTTTTTTTTTCGCGTACACTTGAAATGTACCGTTCTAAGTGCTTCCTGGCCTACTCGAAAACAGGGAATACGGAACTCCAAAAATCCCGTGTGAACCGAAATAGTTGCGCTCGAATCGAAATCGTTTACCTTTAACGGGGCGCACACATTTTTTTCTACTACGTGTTTTCTACCTGTGCCACTACCGAGGCCGCACTATGCGTACACAGACAGACTATGGATTTTTCTATAGGCTGCGGGCAGCTCGGCGTTCAGGTGTCAAGCAGCAGCACACAATGACGATGTGCATTGTAGACCTTTTATCCGGTGTGTGTTTTTACCGCTATGTTTGTTTTTATCGCTTCCACACACGCACGCACGCACGGAAAACCGTTTGCATTGGCATTGCCATTATAAAAGTAAATAGAAATATATGTATATATATATGTATGTATATATGCATACATTTGTGGGATGTATTGTCTGTGGCAGTGTGTGTTTGTGCATAACGGTGAATAGATTGAGACGCGGAAGTGCGTGGATTTTTTTTAATGCATTTGGTAATATAGCCAGCACGGGTATTTGTATTTGTTATTAAAAAAGTACTTGAGATTTAAGATAAAGAAAAAACGTAATCTCCCACGGAAAAATATAGTTTCTTGTATCATTTATTATTTTTATAGATTGAGAATTTATCTCAAAATAGATAAAAAAATATTTTTGAAAATTTTAGATTTCTTTTTATTTATTATTATTGATTTTTTATTTTTATTTTTACAATCAAAAAACAAAATTAAAAAAATCATTTTTAAATTTAGCAATGTTCTTTGATTTTTAGCTATAAATTATTATTTGTCTTCATGCACAAATAAATATAAATAAAATAAATTTAAAAAAACTTCACAAATTCTTTTAAGAAATCATCAATGAAATACGAATCTTTTGAAATTCCTCACGTCCATCCAATCGATCTTCCTCTGTGCCGCTCCAGAAGCCTCCCACACACACACGGATACATCGCAGCCATCGCGCCAAGCGCACGCACAAACAAACAACCCCTAAAAACTTCGAGCTTAAGGGATTATCCAAATCGATCATGCCAATATATGCACGCACACACAAGCGAAATACAAACACAGCCAAAATGAATGGATATATAAATAAATAATACGTGTGCCCGCAACCCGCAAAAAGGTCCTGAGCTCAAACTCCCGACAATAGGCTAATCCTTTGCAAAACGGGATGTGCATTTAAAGAAACTCACATTATTCACTCTCGAAATGCATCTCGACCGATTCGCTTGTGCATTTATGCAAATAATGCAAATGCAGCAAATAATGCAAATGCAGCAAATAATGCAAATAATACAATTCGATGCACTAATCGCTGGATATAAAGAAGATGCCCTTGAATGGAGATCGGTTCTCAGAAAAGATCAAAATGCGGTTATTACTTAAGTATGCGTTTGGCTGAATGGTTGGCATCCTGAACAAAGGCACGTGCGACACAAAAGCATCGTTCGTAGAGATGCAACGCCGCAGCAAGAAGGATAATTCGAAAAAAAATCTCCTCGTCATAAATCACTCCAAAGTGATTAATTAGGCGCTATTGCTGTCTCACCTGTTCGTCGCGAGGACAATGTCCAAATTAATAGTCGAAACCACAAAAAGCTCTTCGGTTTTTTGGCAAGAATAATTGAGGTTTTTTGCGGAATCTTTATTGAGTCATCGCGTTTGGTGCAAATGCTGCGTGTCGCAACCGCATTGCCTGATTTCGATTTCAATTCTAGGGTATTGGTATTACATCATCATCACTTGGCAGAGACGTAATTAAAGCAAACAGATATATTTTTCATTATTTATGATATCGGAGATTACACGAAGGCAGGGAGTTTCCTGAGACACGGCGATATTTGTTTTTATAACCAAGCTACTTGAAGAGATTTTGCTGCTAGCCTTAAGCTAACAGAAGCAAAAAACAAGCTGAAAAAACAAGCCAAAAGTACAAGTAAAAAACTTTAAAAATTATCGCTGAATCACTATGTTTTCAAGAATAGACAAATATCCACTTTAATTTCAGCACAGTAAATTACGCAAGCATCCTGCATACAAGAGCTAGCGCGAACGCGAATGCCATTAACGTAATTATTATTATACATATATTTATATTAGCGATCAAGTATATACATTAACTCGATCGCAACCTTGACTTTGACTCTGTGCAACAGCTACTATATACTATACTTTATTATATATGAATGCGATTAGTTTTTGTATTATTATTATTTATATCTGACTGTATATATGCATGTGTATCTCCGCAGCCAGTGTGACGCGTATGCGATCGTGCGATTAACCGATCGTGAATATCGAATCGATCGACTGTTTCGACTCCCGCTCAACTGCGTGATCTTTGAGCGCAAAAAATAGATTATTACAAAATCTCACATTTTATTTGATCGAAACCGATCGAAGTGATCGTTTTTATTTTATTATTTTTTTTTGGCAACCGCAGATCATTGAAAGTGTTCTCTACAAAATATTCTGTCGATCATCGCGATTACGATTACGAATAAGATAAATATTTGGCTTTGATTTGCCGCAGTAGCAATGTGTAATTTCAAGGTTGCTTTTTGTTGATCGTAATTTGTTGGTGATTGCATGAGATGATCGTTAATTAGTAATACACACGAGAGATTTAGCGTTGATTCGTAGGTATACGATCGCGATCGCTGGTTTTTATTATGTAATTTATTTTGGAGAATTACGCCGAAGTGATCGTTTGATCGAACGCTAGTGAATCGTGTGTAGGATCAAGATCGTTTTAATGTGACCATGATCATGGTAGAATATGCACTTTTCAGGGGTGAATGCACTTTTTGGAATCACGGAAATCAGATCGCATCTATTTTGGGTACATTTATTTATTTATATTATTTAATATTTTGAAATGTTGGTAAATATAAAGCTATAATTCAGCGATCGCAAAAACTTTTTAAAATAATTGCGGTGATCGCAACAAAATATAGATATCAGAAAAACCCGCGATCATCTTACATGCGGAGTTCATACATCAGAATTTTAGAATTATTAGAATAAGAATTAAGACCCACGCCTGCAAAAATGGGATCACCAATTATAAAGCGATCGCACACAAACAATGCGCATCACATATTCGCACAAATGATTGCGATCTCTAGACAATCGCTAGCCATTACAAAAATTACAAGATATCATATATATATATATATATATATATACTTTGTGATTATTTAATAGCAAAACATCATACAATCAGCGATCGCAAATGATTACAAATTTATTAAAAAATGCCATGATCGCATCAAATTTGATCGCAGAAAACCCCAGCGATCATCACAATAATACATGTAGAATTATTAGAATTATTAGAATTATAATTAAGACCCACGCCCGCAAAAAATGCGATCATCAATTACAGAGCGATCGCAAGTGATCGCACACACACATTACAATAAATATAAATTATTCAAAAACAATGCGGATCACAAATCCGCACTAATGATCGTGATCTCTAGACAATCGCTAGCCATATTAAAGAAGTGCGCGGGCGACCCTGACAATGCGATCGATCGCAAATTTCATCAACCTTACATAACGATCGTGCCATTGCAATTATCAGCGATCGGTCAATTGGAAATTGTGTACACAAATATTAGTTCATTTACATTTGATTGCGCGCGATCATAACGCGATATATTAAACAAGTGCGATCGCAGCTCCACGGATCACTATGTGTGTAATTACAATCTCTTACGTAATCGCGCATATTGGCATATAGAAAAATAAACGGAATGGCGCAATTGCGAAAATGGAGATGATCGCAGAGCAGCTCCCACGTGCGCCATCTTCAAGACGCCATCGCACACCACGAAATTCGAATGGCCCAAGTGGTGTCAATGACACTCGGTGCGCTCTTAGCACGCACGCACTGCGCGTCTGTTTGCGATCTCATTATATGTCTTAAAAATGCCGAAATCCAATGAAGCCACTAGCGCACCTTTAAATGCGATCATTATGTTATATATATATATATATACTGTATATATGTATAGTACCTCTGTAAATATTGCGTCTGCGCGTTTATCCGCAAAACGCTTTTTTGTAGTTGTTGTTGTTGTTGTTAACAAGCGATCACAGACGTCTTTCGCACATAACACATACACACACAGAACCATAAGAGAGATACATTTCAAAGTCATTGCGTTCTGACAGGTAAAGTCATTGTCAAGGCTATAATGCACGTTATATATATATATATATATATATATATATATACATATATATCGCTATCGTGTGAGTGTGTATGTGTGTGCGTATATATTATTATGTTACTGTTTTATATACAATCATATTTTGTTTGCATTACAAACACGAGTACTTCTGTTTTGTTTGTTTGATCGTATTGTTTTCAAATAATGTAAATTGATTGGCTGTTACACATTTGCGTGTGTGTGTGTGTGTGTGTTTAGCACTAGTTAAATGCACTGTAATGTTGGATAATTTAAGCACTGCACAAAATTGTTTAATATTCTACACTGATAGAAATAAAATTTTAAGAAAATGTATTTTTTTGCAAATAACTTGAAGTTTCGTATGTTTGAAAGGATAATATTTTTTTGCGAGAAACACAATCAAATAAAATATATTTGTCCTTTTATTAGACCCATTATTTCTGCCATAACAATATTTATGCCTTATAATTATAAAAAAATGTTTATGACAATAATAATTATGTCTGCGCTAGTTATAATATTTGTTTCCGTGTATATTCAAAATAATATATATATTTATACAAATGTGCATGTGTGATTGAGTGACTATGAGTATATTTATTTATTAAATATGTGATGTCAGAAGCTCTTTACATAATATCGTCAGAGAGAGAGACAGAGCGACTCGCCGCTCGCGTTGTATAACAATAAAACGTCGTTTTAACAGCGCAAATATTGTCGTGTAATTGGAATTAATTACCGTGGGGACGTGATCACGTTTTGATTTTAATTTATGTGTATTGTGATGCAGTGCCCAGGGTCACAACATCAAGCTTTCGTGCGGTTAATTGTGGGTGGAACAGACAAAATTATCCGGGTGTAATTACAAGAATTTCGACTGTGAGTAATTTGCGTCTTTTTTTCAATTCGAACATAATTATTAGCCAGAAACTAATCCTTAGTGATGACATAATAAATTCGTCAGCTAATGAGTACCACCGAAATTAGTCTAAGCCACGGCCCATAGGGCGCTCCGTGCTAAGCCGTGCTGTGGCTGTAATTTGTCTAAGCCGGCGTATTACAAGCAATTAGGAAACTGTTTAAATGTTTTTGGTCGACCATAAAACCCTTTCGCAGGTGACAGGTATACACACGGCGGCCGGAGCGGCGCTCAATAAATCGGAATACAAGAAATTACATTGTAATTGAAATGTATTCCGTGTTTGAAAAACAAAAGTATCACGTCAGAGAGACGGCCGCAGGGGTCACTGCAAAGACACATAACATAAATAAATAATTATCGCAGCCCAGGCCGTAAACAGCGCGACAGATAGATGTGTGTGCGATCGTGTCGTCGGGCTCATAAATAATCTTTAATCATGTTCATTGAGCATATTTAGAATTAATGTAATATGTATTCTAATTCTCGAGAATTCTCAAGAATAAATAATACAATATTAGACAAACTCATGCGGCAGCCCGATAAATTCTGTTAATGATGATAGATGATTTTAAAGAGAGAATAATAAATATCTAAACATTTGACACGGCCGACACTTAGAAATTCTTATAAAAAACACCTGCGCTAGCTGGCTAGCTAGCACGAAACACTCAGCCGCTCATTAGTGTGCAAATTCGATGCGCGCACATGCCATCCTCAAGAAGCATCGCAGAAGAAGATAAAAGCACAAGAGCTAAAGCCGTGTGTGTCTTGAGCATACACATACACGCACGCGTTGCCACCGCCTTCTTTCCGCCGTGCGCACGCAAAGTGCGCTGAACTTCCGCGTTCGCATAATCACAACCTGTTGGCAAAATAAACTTACCATTTTATCTATGTATGTGTGTGTGTGTGTCTGCTAGCGATCTGCAACTCGGGTATCGGGATTCTATATCCTATGAATGTGCTGCTGAGATCACTGAAACTCCCATGGTGACTGGCGGCGCGGCGGATGCGATGTAAATCCTTGTTTTAGGGATGACGAAACTTCAGCACGAAAACAATGTATCCATTTGTTCAGTTTTCTCGCGGGCGATCACGTAAATAATCCAATTAACAGGTTAGCGCGAGATTTTATATACACTGTTGGTGTTCCTTATTTATTTATTTATCTTAAAATCACGAAAGCACACCAAATGCTCGCACTTGTGGATTTTTTTAAAATCTTCTTAAAGAACACTCGCCTAAACTTCCAAAATAAACGCGCGCACTTTTTCCTGATGTTGTTGTTGCGTGTAATTACATAAAACGCTCCGCGGCGGCGCAATTAAACTTATTTAACACTTTAAAGGTTCTTAAACTCTCGCGGACGTTAACATTGAATATATATACACTTCGCGGTCGCGTATTCAAGTGTATGTATATATCTTTGCTTGTGTGTGAGTAAACCACTTTGATTTTTCTGTATCACGTATGTACACTCTCGGTCGACTCTCGATGTAGATGTATGCGTATTTATATCGTATGTATGTGTGTGTGTGTTTAAACGAGCGACGACACCGATTATTCTCAAAAAACAACACGTCTGAGTCTTAGGTTGTCTTTTCAAAAACTGAATCGCGGAAGATCGTTCGAAAATTATTTGCTTTGCATTCAACGTCGACGGTCAAGGTGGCACTCGCTCGCTCGCTTCCCCCACCACCAGCACTACCACTTGTTCTGTGCTTTGCTATAGAACGTATGTGTGCGTGTGTGTGTGTGTGTGTGTGTGTGTGTGTGTGTGCGCGCGAGAGAGCGATCGTTCTAGAGCGCAGCACACCGTACGAAGAACACACCTTTACGATCGCTCACGTGCATACAATGAAAATCTGTTTTTGCTGCGTCGTTGCTTCGCACACACACACACATACACTCTTAAAATTCTATAATACTGTTCTTAATACGTGTAAGAACCAGGCTGATCGTGTGTGTGTTAAAGAGCATGTGTAGATCGTTCTCTTTGCTGCTTCGACTCTCTTTGCTTCTTAAGCTCTCTTTAAAGTTCTTCGTTCTTCTTCTCAGTTCTCAGGTGTTGCTGAGCAGCCGCGATGGATAAGTACGACCGACGACGATCGCTTCCTATACAAATGACGCGATTTAAATGCGCTGTGGTGGGGGCACTCGCGATATAACGGTACTACACTATCATATCAATTCAACTCTGGCTTATACAACGTATATTTCATTTATATATATATAAATATATATACATCCACAGCGAAAATCTCTGGACTTGTGCGGAAAATTGCGCACAGACACCTCTTTTTTAGAGTTGATATTATTTTACAGTTTTCGCGTGCTATTTTTCAGAAAATAAACATAAGCAATGGAAATATGTATTTCCAGGAAAGTTTATAATGTTGCAGTAAAAGAAACTAATGGAATATAGAATCTGTATAGCATATTCGCACCGGTGTGCGAGCTGTGTGTGTGTGTCTGTGTGTGTGAGAGAGCGTTGACCTTTTGTGCCACTGTCTTACATCAGTGATTTCGCACGACGCGAGCGCGGTGGCGACGAAGACGCAACGCGCGACTCGGCGATGATAGTTGAGCCCGTGTTCGCATACTGTAAGATTTAAATGCGCGCAACGGACTCAACTATACTTAACTAACACACACACACACACACACAAGATTATTAAAGTAAGGAACTTGAAGAATCATAAATATAGCGTAATCATTTTAATGTTGATGCAGCGCATGCGAAATTGCATATGGCTTTTGTTTCCTCTGGGGGTTGCGTCTCCGTTACTGAGTGCGAGATAGATTTCGGAAATCAGCTGAATGTGATGAATATAGGCATATCATTTTAAATATGGTTTGATTTTAAAGGATCTATTGCGTTTAAGAGTCCTTTGGAGCCATTTATCATGGATACGATTCTTTCAAGCCGGGACGGTTCCGTCTCTCTGGATATTCCACACCACAACCGAAAAAGTATTATTTTTAAATTCTCTATATTAATTTCGAGTCGAGTGTCTGTGATCCGGCTTGCTTGCGTGGATTTTAATGTATCTAGCCAGACATTTAAAAAATAGTTTTAAAAACCATTTTGAAATAAAATATTTTATTTAAAAAAAAAAACTATTTTGAAATAAAATATTTTATTTCTTAAATAACCATTTTAAAATAAAATAGAGTAGAGTGGGGCGAAAGAGCCATTTCGTCTTTTCTCGCTTACTTTGTGTCCTACGAAGTTGACGTTTTGCTGAACAATGCTTACTTCAGTCCTCAAGATTGATATAAATATAAACCTGATCGGTAAAACAGATGCAAATATATAGCGTCATTTGATATTTCGTAAAAAGGGATTGAACATTTTCTTAACATATTAATTATTTTTTCTGTGTTTCACGTGTGAAAATAAATTTAAATGTAAGAGGTTTTAACAAATATATGTATTGTGTATGTAATGTTAATTTTGGTTTGGGTTGGTGTTCTTGGTTAAGGAATTATTTTGATTTTTCCGTGAAATGTGTCTGTGGTGCGAAAGAGCCACCGTTTTCTAAGATTTTTGCAAGCGTGAAATTCCAGCAGCACTTTCGGACAACTTCTTCATCGGGTCCAGATGGTACGGGACAACCGTCTAAGTAGATGAAAGGCGAACAATTTATGTTAATGTCATTGCAATGCTTTCAAAGATATGCCAGCAATACTAGAAATAATCTAGCTCTGCTGATTCCAGACAACCATGACGTTTCTCCTTTCTCATTTGTCTTTCGCTTTATTAGTCATAAAAATGAACATTAATGGTTGACACTGACACCTTATACAACTCACAAGTTGCAGCCATTGGACAAAGCTGTTTTAAGCTAGTCAAACGGGCGGCATGAAATAGACCTAATAACATTATCAGTACACAAAAACAATCATGTGCGCATGTGCAGCATTCTCTTCTTTTTTTTAACAAAAACATTAAAAACAGATTATGGGAAATTGTTACAAGGTATATTTTGCCTGTCACCGTGAAACGTTTGTTCAACATTGCCAACGCGGTAAAATTTTGTCAAAATCATCACAATCTGAATCATTCCGGATTTACCGTAAAATAAACCACCAGAAAAGTAACAATTTTGTGCAAAGGGGTCGTTCTAAATTATAAAGGTTTGCATTCTTCTTAAAAATATTTATTTTGCCTTTACTATTATTTTTGTAATGACTTTTTAGCAAACCAAAAATTGAGAATGGCTGTAGCTTAGAATCTATAAGAGATAAGAATTTGAATTCTTCGAAAAAGATTAGCCAAAAGATAAGGAT
>JAAAKO020028418.1:0-13700 GCA_010015015.2 Bolitophila cinerea
TAAATGGTTTCAAGTAGGGTGGTGCCGGTGGTGTTCTTATCTGGATGTGAGGTTGATCACGGTCCATTTTCATGCGCGCGTTATAAGTCTTTCTTGCAAGTTTACACAAAATGTATAATATTATATATGTTGTATATGACTACACTGTGAAGAAAGTTCATATAAGCTTTTAAGAAACATGTGTAATGTGTACTTATACTTACATGTTGTACTTGTTGTATATGCAGTGCGCTGCACTCGGACGGAAGTTTTGTATAGAAAAATCATATATAGATACAAGTATACGTATACTTACTTATTCTATATATATAGAGAGAGATTCGCCGAAGCTCTATATTTATGTATGCGTGTGAGTCTGTATAATATATACACACATGTTAAATAACAAGCTATGGTTTCCCAAGAAACATGAAAACGCATTTAAAGTTTGTCATTTATATGAAGAAAAGAATATATGAAGAAAGCATTTTGTTGCAATGCGGTTAGGTTAGGTTGTATGAAGCATGTTAGTTGCAATGTGCTTATATTACATTTAAAATTTGAAAAAAAAAATCATTTAAGCTACGTACTCACTAACAATTTTATAAGACTTACCAAATAAGCTTTCAATGAGCGCAGAGTAACAATTTCTAACAAAACAATTTCTAAAAAATATATAAAATCTGAAGCGACATAATTTACCACTTGTGATTGTCATAAATTGTGTCGACCAGAGTTTCTAAATAAAATGTGAATATTTATTATTATTATATTGATTATTTTTGATTATTATCATTTCAGTCTCTGGTTTAATTGTTTTTTACTTGTTTTTTGTTACTAAAAATTCAAAAACAATTTTACCAGAGAATGGAAATCAGTTGAAGCTCAACCAATGGATTTACCCATATAATACCAAATCTCGAATACATACATACATACATACATTTGTAATATGTTTATATATTATTATAATATGTTTATGGAAACATGGGCAAATACAAAGATTATTCTTTTAAATCGGTTTATGCTTTGATTATGTTGTTGCCCTAAGATTTAATTTATAAGAAGGTGTACCATAAATGGGACACTGGTAATTTGAGTTTTTTGGTTTATTTTGTTTTTTTTTTGGCTGATTGATTGGAAATAATTAAATCTCTTTGAGCCCAACGGAACTATTTTCTTTTCTTGTTTCTATTTTCATTTCTCATCTCTTTCACTATGGGTACGTCGCGTCTTCAAAGTCAGACCAATCCAGATATGGTAGCCAGTTTTTATGTTTTGTCTTGTTTATAATTAGTAATATTTTCAGATATTCGTAATAAAATTAACACTTTTACAAATTATATTGCAATTACTTTTTTTAAATACCCTGGGACACTGATCTTATCTGAGTTTAAGGACGCGGTTAAATTGATACAAAAAAACATATTTTAGGTAATTTTTGAGGACACACTTTCTGTATAATAATTTATATAATTACATAATAAAGTAACATTTAAATATACTGTAAAAAACTCATTCCTTGATCATCTGAAATCAAAAATTATGAATTTCTGCAGGAAACAAAGTCAAAGTATTTTCATTGATTTTTTTACAGAAGTCAAAAAACCGACTTTTCATCAAAAAGTACAAATTTTCGTTATTTTAAAATACTTTACAATTAAAAAAAAACTTGTTAAATCGAGTAAACAAATATAGAATACACAAATAGTGTTCGTAATTTCAAATGATCGGTAGAATATATTTTGAGCAACAATAGCCTGCGACTCTGAAAAGTAAAGTGAGAGGAAATCTCGAATAATAAAAGAAATGTTATAATCGACCAGGAGTTCTATTACCTTTTACACCTATATATGGAACTGTTTAAAAATGTAAAACACCAGCTGCTGTTACAAAATCTTGAAGACGGTATCTAGTTGTAGAGAACGGAGCAGCTTCTATAAATTGTCTGTTAGTTGCGCTTTATCGCCAAGCCAGAAAGGCGGAGACTTACAATTACAACTCCATATCTCCGCTAGTTTTTACCCCAATCGACTTTAAATTGTAACACAATAATCTTAATATGTTGTATATATTTATATTATATATTAAAATATATAGGAAAACCTTACCCCCTAATAAAAGGTGAGTTATTTTCTCTATAGTTTTCTAGATTCTATATTCTTTGAAAAATTGTGTTGCGACAGAAATTTTGAAACCGGAATATAACTGTTTTTCAGAAATACTGTATTAAATTAAATCTAAAAATTGTGTCGCCTTCAGATTTTAATAACATTTTTTGTCATTTTATTGTTTGTAGATAGTCCGTGTAAACAAAGGTAAGTCAATCATGCGAGTCATGACCAGCCTAACTAGGCTTTTTAAATATATTTATTTTAACCATTAGAGGGGCCATTTAGACTTAAATAAAGAGGAATGATCATTGCGGAACGCCTGAGGTAATTATTGCATGATGTGGGAAGTTGCCAAGGTAGCTATTAGTGTTTGAACAGTGGCGTAGCTATACACTTTTAGCACCCTGGTTCTAACGAGGGCGAGACAAGGGGACTCGTAGCCCCCCAGGAAAACTGATATCAAATAAAAACTTACATAAACCATGCATATTACATTTTATATAAATTTAATTTCTTCGTATATAGCTAGAGTATTACAATATCTTTAAGTGTCGACGGTATCCGGACCGAAACCCGGCTCTGATCCTTACATAATTAATTTAATTAATTTTAATAAAATAAAAATTTGCTTAAAAATGAAAGTAAAGTTCAATATACATTCCAGCTGTATTAGGATAAGGGCAAATGCGAATTATTTATCCGCAGAAGTTGAATAAAAGTTAAAATATGACCTATTTGGCATAATATTTAGGGTGTGCTGTTATCAAGGTTCGTTGGCTTAATAAGGAAGATGAGTTTGTTAAAGTTTATCGTCTTAATAAGGATCTGAATAAAAAAACAAATTTGGAGTTTTTTAGATTCTTTAGTAAAATATACGCATTTTTATTATATCCGTATTTTGTAATCCAGAATTTTAAAACTAGAATTTTGAAAAACTGAATTTTGTAAAAACAGAATTTAAAGTCCCAAAAAAAATAGTCAAATATTATCGTGACGTTATGTCATCAAAACATTTTTTTAATCCGCCTATGAGTTGTTCTTGATAAAAAATCTTTTATATGTGTCTACTCACCGGCAGGTACAGGTTTATGCGGTAGGATATTAAAAATTGGTGAAAATAATCCAAAATTATCAATAGTTTCTAATAAAGTTACTAAAAATAAATAAAAAATACTTTACACTTTTTACTAATTATTTAGTTACGTGTCTAAGGTCTAAGTTACTTTTTGATTTTTTACTTTGTTAGCCTAGCACATACTTATTATACAGTTATCTTCCAAATATAAATCCAAAGAAAATATGACTTAGGTCACTTTCATAATTACTGGGTCATGTGTATTGAAAATCGGTACAAAAAGAGACATATACCACTTTTATAAAAACTGTCACATATATGATATTTTCAGTATTTTTTACGAGACTGGATTTTGGTATAGATTAATATTTATTGATTTATAAGAAAAATATTAAAATATGAACGGATACACCAAACAGTATTATTAATATTGTTATTATTATTATTATTATTATTACAATATACTACTAAAATTTCATACAGGTACTGATTTAAAAATTCCTCATGTGTTATCAATACAAATGTATAAAAAGTCAAGGCATACAGCCTGAAAGGTCTTACCCATTAGAGTGGAGCGTTTACATGCATATTTCTGATGCCCGATAGATTTCAATGTGCAATAGGTGGAAAATAAATTTATTTAAAATTCTATTTTGGTTAGAAATTGTACACTTCTTCATATAGCATTGTAACCTAATTTTATGAGAATTTGTTTGTTAGTTTGAATTGTTAATAAAAATAATCTAGATCTTTTAATCTTCTTTAAATAATACCTAATGTTTTTTATGTAAGTATTAGAAAGAATTTATGATTAAAATAATCTTTTTTTGCAAATATTTCATTTGTTAGGTACTGATTCGTTTAAACTGGGTAGTAGGGATCATGCATCTCGTTTTCGACTGCTCGAACATATTGTTTTTGGCAGCAAGATAAATTACTTTTGAGCAGTCGATTGAAAAAATAATTTATGGAACAAATTCCTAAAACTACTAAATTTTTAACTTAAAATGTGTCAGTCCAAACTAAAACCAGAAAATAATAATAGTATGGATTTTTATAATTTCCCATTTATCCGCACTAAAGGGCAAAACGTATGTCTATATTATAATTTCCACTACCCTAGGGTGCGAATTTAATATTGTGTTTTATTAAATCGAAACCCGCGTTTTTTGTTCTAGGATTTTTTGGGAGAGGCCCAATATCTTTAAAGAGTTCATTAGAAATGAATTAAATCCATTAATAATTAAAATAATTAATTTTTGTTTTGTATAATATTCTTTTGAGCCTTTAGATTATCAAATATGGTATTAAATATTTGTAGATTCAAGATAGAGAATAAACAAGAAATGTTTCAACAAAAAAATCATATGTTATTTTTGGTTTGCGTTCACGGTCCTTTAGGCCAAAGTCATGACATATCTTTCAGAAAAGCTTACAGGTGCCCAAGAACAGCGATCGTTTTGTAGGCCAAAAAAATGTTTCTAAATTAGAACCGATTTATATAAAGCTAACTAAAACACAAAAAAAAACTATTTTATTCTTCACTCAAAAGTAATAAACTGGAAGATTTTGTTTTCCAGTTATAAATATTCGGTTTGTAATTTCAAAAAATGCGTGAACACCGTTTTTCATTAGGTGTACACTTGTAAGGTGCAAATTTTAATATAATTAGTTGTGCTAATGTTCGTGAATATATTTTTGTTTGCACAATGATTTATTTACGGTAACAATCTTTTTATTTGTGACATTATTCTTTTATGTGTACCAAAATTTAATTACGGTAATAATATTTTTTCATGGTAACAATATTTTTTTCATGGTAACACAACATTTTACATATAGGCAATTTTTATTATTTTATGCACCGTTTTTTGAATAGATATAGAACTACACATTTTTATAATAACAAACTTTAATTATGTTTGGTGAAGTTTAATCTTAAGCTAGCAAATTATCGTTAGTTTAAAACAAACTACGGTATTGTTTTTAAATTAGATTGAATATGTTTGGAGAGATTAAATGATGAAAATCACTCAATTTCTGAAGAAGAAGACCAGTCTGATATGTTTTTTCTCGATCAGTTTGAATACACACAAAGTGGAAAGGTGTTTTAATACGTTTGTTAGTGTTTTTAAACATACATGCACCTTTCATTAAAACAGAAAAAACATACCTTGAAGATTAAGCTATATTTGAAGATGATATTCAGTTTTAAAGAAAACATACAGAAGCAATAATGTGTTCTTATAAAAAATATATACAAGAGAATTCTGCGATTAAACCTATCCAGAAAGAAGATTCGAATAATGATTAGTGTTTTTTAAAAAAGCAATGCTTTATGAAGAAAACGCCAATTATTGAACCAATGCAAAATTGCACAATACAATTATATTACTTTTTTAATATTGTTTATATTATTTAATGTTACATTCTACGTGATTCGCATTGATTTCTCTATTTCCCGTCCATTAAACACTGAAGTGTAGAATGCCTATAAAGTATATCGTAAACAATGTATACATGCTCTTGGACGCCTAAAAGAAAAGCAATTTATTATTCCAAACGATTGCTACATGTATTCGTATATATATATACAATATATGTATACACAGTATACACCACATTTATAATAAAGTCAAACAACATTATTAAATAAATGTATTACATATACAATATAAATATATATGTACTAAATTCAGCCAGCATGCAAGCAGTATATATATATATATATATATATATATAGAAAGCACACACACACTTACGTCTCTCTCCGCAGTTCCGCACCCTAAAAATTGTACACCAATAAAATCAATAAATCAGCTTGACGCGAAATAATTCGCTTTTCATTTACGTGAGTGCGCGCGCGCACGCTTTTGTGTGTGCCTATATAAAATGCATTTATTTTCTATACAAAATGCATATAATATTGTAATTTGCGCGTTGCAGCTCGGTGCAACTCGTCGCGGTCGTTTGCGAAGTGAGTGCATCTATTATATTTTGTGCGAAATGCTGAAAATGAAATTATGTGCAATGTAATACATCTCAATGTTCAAACTATAGGTGTAAGTATAAATGCAAGTGTATAGTACATTTATTTTGCATACACATAATTGACATGTTGAATTGGAGAGTTTTCGATGTATAGATATATACAATCCGCTGTGGCTATGCATTTATTTGTACATAATATATTATGTATAAAATGGGAATATCAAAATAAATGCATCTGCATACAACACGTATACATATGCGAATGCGAATGCATACCAGCACGAGCATGCCGCGCACCATGATGCATTTGCAGATTCCGCATGCATTATCGAACCATTAGATACCTACATTTATATACATTTCTATTGAAAGCACATTAAATTTAATAATTCTCGATATCTCCGTATCTTTTCTCTTATTCAGTTATTTCATTCGAAAATGTGTGTTGTGTTTATTATAATGTGTGAATTTGACTCTAATGCCGCCGATGGTATGCTAATAATATCATTTCAATTTTTGCCATTTGAATGTTGCAGCCATGCGCCATCAGCCCCGGAATATGTGAGTGTGTGGCTTTGTTTAATGGTCCGAAAGTAAATCGGCAAAAAAGATGCTGATGCTCTTCGATTTGAAATTGTATAAATACAAAAATATGTATATTCGCTGATTTTCCTTTCCAAATCGATCTGATACAGAAAAACGTACTCGTTAACATACATTTTGCGGAGCGTTTGCGTGCACCGCTCGACCAGACACAAAGAGACCAGCAGCAGCAGCAACAGACCCCTCTTCACGATATGCCGAAAACCCATATTAAAATATGCGGCTCGACGATTCCTCCGTTTTGTGTTTGTTCATCCATATTTGGTTAAAACATAAATGTATATTATGCATATTATGTATTATACATAAATCCCATATGAATTGATCGTATGGTTGTTGAGCATGAACATTGCATTGCGAACGCATTTAAATACTTGATTTTTGTTTATGTATGAGCATTGCGATGCGCGCACACGCACATGCGCACACGTGGCCACACAATGCCGGTACACTTAACCTCTTTGTTGTTGCAAATGATGCACCGCCACTGAAGCCGCCGGCTGGCCGTGTGGTACTGACCGTTGGGAATTTTAAATCCATAACTCAAAATATATACTGTAGATTCGTAAATAAAATTTGATGTTAATTGCAATAATACGTGATAGTATCTGACTTGAGTCATTTATTAATTATTTAAAATGTATAAACTGAACATATGTTAAAAAATACTTAAAAAAATGTTTGGGAAATTCCTAGGATCCTAGCAAAAGAAAAAACAAAAGGCCCTTTTTATTAGGAAGTCCTTCCTTAAAATAGAAAAAAGTCTTTTTTAGGAAGAAGTCCTTCTTTAAAGAAAAGGGGGAAAAGACGGTGAAAAAAAGAGATAAATATAATAAAACATCCGAGTTTACTTATTTTTCACACTTTTTTCTTTTTTATAGATTTTTTGATATATTTTCAATTTTATTTATAAGAATATGACAGTTTTTTTTGTTGCATGAAATGTTTTCTAATTTATTAGGCGCTGAAAACAGCGGTATGAATTCCTCTTAAGTGCATTCTTTTAAAATAGAGGGTGTGCATTCTCAATAAACTATTTTGTGACGAGAATGCACTTGAGAAGAATACACAAATGGCAGTGCATTCTTCTTAAAAAATTTTTGGGTGACAAGAATACACTTGACAGGAATGCACAACTCAGTGTGAATTTTTCTCAAAAAACACTGCTCTTGTGCATTCTTTTCGATAAGAATTTTTAATATAAGCAATAAGCATACATAATTTAACATATTGATATTTATTTTGTATTTTTTTTAAAATATAATTTTATTCTTGGTTTTTCTAGTTTTTTTCTTGTTTTTTGCTTACAATTAACTTATTTTTTGCTTCGTAAAAAACAAGCGAAATACTAGCAAAAAAAATGAAAAAGACAAGCAGAAGAAAATCAATCCATTCTTGGTAAATCAAAATCTTTTAGCTCACTGCCGCGCAATTTTCTTTTGGCGCTTTGCGTAGTTTTTATTGTATTTAAAAATTCGAGACTGAAAATGATTTCCTATTTGGCCTAACCTTTCACAATTATAATTGTATCCTTTCACAAGTTTTCCAACCTCAGCCATACTCAAAATAATAATTACCATACCTCAGTCACGCTCCAGCCTAATTTTTTTTTTATTATTTTTTATCATATTTAAACTCTAAAATACTTTGTTTTACTGGTATTCTGTAAATTAACACTAGACATCTGATGTCTGAGATCGGTCACGAATCTTCGACTGTTCGAGTCCAGAAAAAAATATCTAGTTTATTACGCAACAAGAGAGTTTAAAAATATATTTTTTAAAACAAAATATTTTTATTTTTTTTATTTTTCATTTTGTTTTAAAATATTTTTTAATTTTTATTAAATTTTTAATTTTTCTTAGTACAGTGCAAACGAGTCTATTTACTAAGTTTAAGCTGTAGCAGATAATTGGAAGAAGGTTAAAAAGGTGTCAAATATATTGACGGTCATATACCAAGTGAAGTTAAAAGAAAGATTTTAATAATAACTTCAAATTTCTACATTATCATATAGAATTATAATACGAAGAAGTACATTTATTTCTATTTTAAGTTTGTACTTGATCTTCTTTTTTTTTCAATAAATAATGAACATTTTCTTAAATTATAAAAATGAATAAAATATTTTATATTTGAATAGAATACGTTTTTATAGAAAGTAAACTGGTATCTACATCGATGTTTGTAATTGTAGAGTATTTGGATTTTTACTCATATATTTAGTAACAATCATAATCTCCAGACAACGTAATTTTTTAAAAACTTTGTCTTCAATATTTCGAGTCCGATGTTCTTTTGATATTATTTTTTTCTACAGATTTAGCTTGTTTCTGCTTGTTTTTCAATACAAAAAATAAAAAATGCACTAAAAATTAGCATTTATAAGCTAAAATATGCAAAATTAGAAAAAATAAGCATTTATATTAAAATAAGCTAAAAATAGCCCAAGTAGGTCTTAAATGAATCGAATCGAATCAGATGAGTAAGGCATAAATACGTTTCATACTAATT
The DNA here is from genome assembly GCA_010015015.2 of Bolitophila cinerea. NCBI lineage: Eukaryota > Metazoa > Arthropoda > Insecta > Diptera > Mycetophilidae > Bolitophila > Bolitophila cinerea. The sequence goes on from JAAAKO020028418.1 coordinate 9,277, forward strand.
CAACCACCAAATTGTTTTGCATATGCGAGACGAGGAAATCGAGCTTAGCGATAGTCTTCAAATTGTCCTAGATCCTGATTTCATCGAGGAAGATAGCTAGTAGATGCAAAAACATATTATATGATCGGTACGATTTTAATTGTTTATTTTTGATTTGCAGTTTTTTGTTTGTCAAGATCATGAATAACATCGAATCATACTACCGCATTCACGATATGATGCCATCCTCGAGTGGATCTTTCCCAGCGGTCACACCAACCGTAAGTCAATTTTTAAAACAGTTAATCTAATTAATATTTACAGATAATTTTGTTTATCAGACTCCAGATGATAACCACCATAGTTGTCCGTCTAAACTCGAAGTTGTGGGTCAACTAAACCACATTCGTGATCATATTCTAGCCATAGAAGATTCAGAATTGCATAATCATCTACAAACCTTGGACATCCCTCTGCAAATCTTTGGAATGTAAATGAAATTTTGTATTAATTGTAAATAATAATAATTCATTTGTTTTGTATACATTAGTCGCTGGTTACGGCTCATGTTTGGTAGAGAGTTTCCACTGGACGATCTTCTGGTGCTTTGGGACGCGATTTTCGGAGCCGGAGACAGTTTTGGCATAATTAACTACGTGGTGGTGGCAATGCTTACGCACATCCGTACCGAATGCAAGTTTCTTAACCTATTTTTATCTTTTCGTGTTATTATCGCTTTTTAATTGTATTTCTCTTAATTTTGTAGTGATGGACAGTGATTATACGGGTTGTCTTACATTTCTGATGAAGTATCCGACTAACGTTGACGTGTCACAAATCATACGATTAGCAATACACCTGTGGTCACCGCAAGTAAGTAATCTTATATTCCTAGGTGATCTTATAAGTTCAATATCGATAATATGTAATTTACAGAAATACGATCGACCACTTGGCAGTATCCCGAATATCCTTCCATTGGACCGGTTTAAGCCAAACGTGCCTTTTCCGTACATTCGTCCAAGATCGATGACAGTGCCACTGAATGCTAGTACCCTTCGTATCGCAACCGGTCCAGGACGTAGTCACACACTTTCCAATGACTCACACTTGTCTCAAGCAGCCGAAGATCGTCTGAAGTCTAAAGTGAACGGCATTCAGACATCTACAGCACTGGCAGCTATGAAAATTGCTTCCGAATCCCATAAATTGGGTGAACATGATCCTAGTATTGTAGATGGTTATCGTGAGGACGTAAGTTTGTGATGTGTTTCAGGATTTCTTCCGTGTTATTAACTTTTGATATTTTGCAGAGTTCCGAAGTACTAAAAATCCAATTACAGAATGCGCATACCGTTATGTCAATTAGCCGCCTAAAACTCTCCAAATATCTTATGGTTTTACGTAAGCATATTCCTGGCAACTCCGTGAATGATGTTCACCAAGCTATGGACGGAATTGAGGAGGTACATGAAATCTCATCATTTTAAAATATATTCTTAAATAAATAGCAAATTGTTTAGCTTTGCGCTCTTCTTAAAACCCGTAACGAGAATCCTTTTCGTGTGGCTGCACCCGTTGAACCGGCTTTCGAGGCTAACGAGGCCAGGGCTCCTATTCCAGCGATTGCTCCCAAGGTGGCTGTTATTATACCGGTTCAATCGAACGGCAGCACAGTCAAGCGTGTACGAAACGAGCAAGAGTGCAAGTCCGAATTCGTTCGTCACCTTCGAGAAGACCTGCATTTCGAAATAATACCCACCGAGGATGAGGACCCAGCCAACGTGTCACTGCCTAAACTGTCCAGTTTCGCGTACTCCTCGTCCGACTCTGAAAATGAGCGTGCTGCTTCTGCTGCAGGTGGCAGCAATGGCATTCGCAACAACAAATCTCGTTATGAGATTCCAGAGAATCAACTCACTCGAACCGCAGCCAAGATCCTGGGTAACCGTAAGGAGGTGGAAATGCATGAGTTCATGACAAAACCTTCCGTTTCTGGTAACGAGGACGACTATCTGCTGGTGCCCACCGAAGATCCATCTGGCGAGCGTGATTGTGAACCTCCTGCATCCCCACGCAAAGGCTGAATTATTATTAATATCCTTATTATCGTTTACTGTTTTTAAGTTTAAACTAACTGTTTTTTTATTCAATATTATGATCATCATCATCGCGAATATTGTTGTATAGTTTTGCATTTTACTACAAGATAATTATTTAAAAAAAAACTTTGAAATAGTCAAAAAAGATTTTGAGGTTCTACCGAGATTTGAACTCGGATCGCTGGATTCAAAGTCCAGAGTGCTAACCATTACACCATAGAACCGTGTGAGAGAAGAGGATTTAACAGTGAACCGATTCGTGTGTACTTTGTATATTGTGCGGTTTCGGCATTTTGAGCGGTAACGTGGGTTTTGTATATAATATACATACATACTAATATACAGTGTATACAGTATACATAAAGAAATAGTATAAGTTTTATATAATTATATATACACTAGCTTAAAGCAGAGGCGTAGGGGCGAGAGGGGATTTTTTATATTATATTCTTCTTTTACAAATAATATATAATTTTTACTTTTTTTATATTTATATATTATATTTTTATATATATTTTTTTAGATATTTAAATATGACAATTTCCCCAACATCTGGCATCCGCAAGCAAGACGGAGCCCGAGCTTTTATATCGGTGGCTAAAAACAATGTCGGCTACGAGATCGCATTCGACTTCCTGGTGACAAACATTAAGGAAATCAGTGAATAGTAAGTGTTTAAGATGCATCTAAATATAGTTAGTATTTTTTTTAAATCTCGAATCTCATTTTAAAACAATAGTTTCGGTGACGGATTCTCGACTGTGTCCAAGATGATCGATTCTGTGACCACGTACATGAACAAAGACTATCAACTGGATCAGTTTGAGAAGTTCTCCAAGAAAGTTCGATCGCTGGGTCTTCGCGCCGTGGATGGAAGCATCCAGGTGGCCCAGGCACAGGTGAAAAACAACATTTTCTGGCGATCGCGATCCTACTACAGGCTGCAGAAATATTTGATGACAATAACTGCTGACATGAACATCAACCTACACTGAACATAATCGCGACTAAATCAATCGAAAGCTAGCCGCACAGGCGCTAGTCTAAAAAAGGATCCATTCTCACGCAATTGTTCTAGGAGCAACATTTTCGTACGCGTATATTGTGATGTATTATAATCTATAATAAAAAAAATGTAAAATCCGTTAGTACACGCGGTCAATGCATCAGCTATACTTATAAATATATTTAAACTAATTTTAATAATTTGCCAAAATTTAAAAGCTCTTTAAGCGATTTAGCGATGTAGTAAAACACGTATTTTTTATTCTTTACCACCCTCTGTATTATTGAATGGTATACAGGCGAGTGACGCACTAAAGCACACGCGCAGTTAATACGAGTACGATAGAAAATAAAGCTAAGACATTTCTGTTGTTGTAAATATATAGATGTTTTTTAGTCATCCTCCTATTCACTAATTATGTAATATTTTATTTAATCTTAGGTACAAAAATATAAGGAAAATTTTTGATGCTTTCCCGTGTGCGCGCACTTGCCTACAAAAAAGAAATTTAAATATGCATCATTTAAAAAAAACATAAATAAATAAAATTTTAATATCAAACTGTCACAACAAAAACTTAAAGAAACGATCACAAATGGCATTTTATTTGTTTAAAAAACACCTCTAATAGAATAGAATTACAGAAATTCAGTCACCGGAAAACATATGTGTTTTTCATTTTTTATTTAATTATTTTATATGCAAAATTAGATATTCGCTATTTATCATCGTTGTGTATGGTTTTTTTGTGTTGTATTAAATGTTGCCTTATCTAACATACAACGATTTTTAATCGTATTCCACGAATATACTATATACTAAGAAAATGTAAACGTACACCTAAGACACATATTGAAAATACCCAAGAGTTCTCAAAGAAAGAACAAAATCATTAAAAAAAATCTTTTGAGATAATTTGTTTTAAATTTAATGAGAAAAAAATATTTTAAGAGGTGTACAAAAATTACTACGCTGCGGCACGCTATTTTTAATGTTCTTGAATTCAAAATTTTGTGATTTTTGTATAAATAGTTATAAATTATAATACAACAACAACAACAAAAACAACAACCGCAACTACTACTATACTACTACTACTTTAATACTATTCTTTATTTACCATAACGCTTATAGATTTATGATAAATGTATGTGCGCTATTGATCGCACAAAATACATAGAAGAAAATTATATTATTAAAAATAAAATAAATATGATTCTTATAACTGTATAATAACGTTTTTTTATAATCAGTAAACGAAAAAAAAATCAACTGGAGATGCGGGGCATCGATCCCCGTACCTCTCACATGCTAAGCGAGCGCTCTACCATCTGAGC
>JAAAKO020028429.1:0-13698 GCA_010015015.2 Bolitophila cinerea
TTTTATATCCTAATTTTTGTATCTTTCGGTAAATTTTTATTTTTGTGAATTGTCATTTTTGTGAATTGTCGTTTTCGTGAATTGTTAATTTCGCAGAAATTTATTTTGCGATGAATTTTTTTCCCGGTAAAATTTAATTGTTGAACTGTTGTTTTTTTTATTAATTTTCGATTTTGGTGAAATATTGTTTTCGATGAAATAATTTTTTGGTGAATTGTGTTTTCAGTTATAATTGAATCGTAATTCTTGGTTATTTGTTTTTTGGGTTAATTTTTATATTTGGTTAATTGTCGATGTCGGTGAAATACGATTTCTATAGATTGCCGTTTTTGGTGAATTGTTGATTCGGCGATTCGGTGTTTCTTGGTGAATTCTGTTTTCTCTAAGTTGTCTTTTTCGGTGTGTTTATTGTGATGAATGTATTATTTTGTAAATTGTATTTATCGTTTAATTGTCCATTTCAGTGAATATTACCAAAAATCTAAAAAACCATATACATACAATAAGGTAATTTTTGTTTATTTAACATAAAAAAGTTACTTTATACATTTAAAATAAATTTACAGATATACATTTATATAAGGGATATGACACTAATTTTATCACAACAAATATGCGTACATATTAAACGGATGATGTGAGAGTGGCTTTTGATTATATTTTTTAATAATTTATTTAATTGAGTGCGTTTCATTTTGTTTTTTTTTGTCTGTGTATTTTATATATATCGCGATAATTATGGTGATCTACATATGTTTAGATGATGAGGAGGGTGAAATAGACGAAGATGCAAATAACAGTAAATTTAAATTGTGCACAAGAAAATGAGAAATATTTTTTTTGCGTGCTTGATCTTTTGATTGACTAAATTTGTATTTTTTTACTACCAAATAAAATACTGATAAAAAACAAACTAGAATTGTAAAACCATAAAAAACATATACACATATAAAGAATTACTGTTAAGTGCTTTTGTGAATGAAAGCGTGCGTGCGCGCTATATTGTGAGCGCAACACTGTAAAGATTCTTTTACGGTGAAAAGATTCGATTTAAATTATATAGATGCGTGTAAGATTAATATTTAGCGTTTATTGCGGGTCGTTTATAACTTGACGCTGGCACGCTTTGCTACGACTTTGTGGAGCTGGTCTCGACTGTTCGTAACCTCTGCATGGAAACCGGTCTCCCAGTCAGCGTAGTAGTTGACCGTGCGCACGTTACCGTCTGGCTCTACCAACGAGTATTGTCCCTTGACGACATCACCGTCGCGTTCCTCTTTCTGGTGCTTGATGTCACCGGTGTGTGGGTCATTGACGCCATATTCAAATGCATACCTTGGATGATCATCCTTTAAATATAGAGTTATTAGAAAAAGGATTTAATATTTCGTTTTGTTAGAGGTTTAATCTAGAAACTTACGTAGTATTCTTGATGTTGATCGACGACGGTTTTGACAATGGCTGGGGAAGACTTAACAATGGTGGTTGTCACTGGAGCTGCAGCATATGTGGTAATGGCTGGTGCAGCAGCGGCATAACGGACTCCGGATCCATATCCTCCCGAAAGAACGGCTGAGTTGCCATAGTAACCGAGACCGGAACCGCCATGAGAGTATCCGCTAGCCGATGAACCAGCGTAGTAACCCTGAGCAGATCCTGCTGACTGAGAGAACGTTGTGACTGCGGGGCTGAGTGAGTAACCATGAGAGGCACCTAATTGAGAGTAACCATGGGAGGCACCCAATTGAGAGTAACCATGAGAGGCACCCAATTGAGAGTATCCAGATACGGATGGTCCAGCATAGTATCCACTGCTAGATCCGGAATGACTGTACCCAGCAATTGCTGGTCCCGATGAGTAGGAAGCGATAGCTGGCGATGAAATTACTTTAGAGACTACAGGTCCAGTTGAGTAGGCGATCTTAGCTGGGGCAGAGACATAAGATGATGATACGGCTGGTGCAGACGAGTACGAGTGAATGGCGGGTCCAACGGAAAGCTTGCTTATGGCTGCACCAGACGAGTAGCCTGAATAGGCTGGTCCGGAAGAGTATGATTGAACGACTGGAGCAACAGACACTTTGCTGACTACTGGTCCGCTGGAGTACGAAGAGTAAGCAGGTCCGGCAGAGTATGCCTGTACTACTGGACTAACAGCAACCTTGCTAACGATTGGTGCACTGGAGTATGATGAGTAGGCTTGTCCGGCTGTTACGCCGATAGCTGATCCGGTGGAGTATGATGTAGACACAGCTGGGGCAGAAGAATAATGAGCAACAGCTGGTGTTGATACATACTTGCTAATCGCTGGTCCAGCAGAGTAGCTAGAGTAAGCTGGAGATGAGGCGTATGAGGCAATGGCTGGACCAGTAGAGTAGGCTAGTTTAGCTGGTGCGGACACATAGGATGAGGACACAGCTGGTGCAGATGAGTATTTGCTGACAACGGGGCCAGTTGAATAGCTTGCGTAGGCTGGCGAAGAGGCGTACGAAGCAATAGCTGGACCAGTAGTGTAGGCCAGTTTAGCTGGAGCCGAAACGTATGAAGAAGACACTGCTGGTGAAGATGAGTATTTGCTGACAACGGGGCCAGTTGAATAGCTTGCATAAGCTGGAGAAGAGGCGTACGAAGCAATAGCTGGACCAGTAGAGTAGGCCAGTTTAGCTGGAGCCGAAACGTATGAAGAAGACACAGCTGGTGCGGAGGAGTAGTGAGATACAGCTGGTGAGGACACATATTTGCTGACAACGGGTCCGGTGGAGTAGCTAGCGTAAGACGGAGATGATGCATACGATGCAATAGCTGGACCAGCAGAGTAGCCGATTTTAACTGGAGCCGAAACGTATGAAGATGAAACAGCTGGTGCAGATGAGTAGTGTGATGACACTGCCGGTGAGGACACGTACTTGCTAACAACAGGGCCTGCTGAGTAGCTTGCATAAGCTGGAGATGAAGCGTACGATGCAACAGCTGGACCAGCCGAGTAAGCGATCTTAGCTGGAGCCGATACGTATGACGAGGAAACTGCTGGAGCTGACGAGTACTGCGATACGACTGGTGTGCTCACGTACTTGCTGATTGCAGCACCAGAAGAATAGCCAGAGTAGGCCGGAGATGATGCGTACGATGCTACAGCTGGTCCTGTGGTATAGGCAAGTTTCGCTGGTGCTGAGATGTATGACGAGGATACAGCTGGTGCTGCGGAGTAGTGAGAAACGGCTGGAGAAGACACGTACTTGCTAACAACTGGACCTGTTGAATAACTAGAGTGTCCCGAAGAGGAAGCGTATGTGGCAACAGCTGGTGCAGATGACACATAAGATGCTACGGCTGGAGCTGACACGTACTTTGTAACGGCAGGTGTGTAAGCAACCTTAACTGGAGCAGATACATATGATGAGGATACAGCTGGAGCCGATGAGTAGTGTGATACTGCTGGGGAGGACACATACTTGGAGACAGCGGGTACAGAAGAGTATTGCGAGTATGCTGGTCCGGTCGAGTACGAGGCGACAGCTGGTCCAGATGAGTATGACGATACAACTGGTCCAGAAGAGTATGAAGCTACAGCTGGTCCGGTAGAGTATGCAATCTTAGCTGGAGCCGATACGTATGAGGATGACACAGCTGGTGCGGCGGAGTAGGCAATCTTAGCTGGAGCAGAAGCGTATGTAGCGTAAGCTGGAGCTGCGTAGGCTACCTTCGATACAACGGGTGCAGCGTACGATAGCTTGGTAACTGGAGCAGTTGAGTAAGCGGCATAGGCAGGTGCAACAGCTACTTTAGCTACTGAAGGATATGATACATGGGAGGTGGACACTGAAGGTGCCGATGAGTAGGATGCAATGGCTGGACTAGACACGTACTTTGTTACAGCCGGACCTGTGGCATAGGAAATGGATGGAGAAGCGTATGATGCAACCTTTGCAATTGGTCCGCCATAAGATACTGATGGTGTGGAATATGCGATAGAGCTGCTGCTGTGTGACGCTACGGAAGGCAAGTAGGTGTTCGATAGGGACACCTTAGCGACGGATGGAGCAACATATGCTGGACCACTGGATTCGTAGGAGAACGATGGTGTGGATGTGAATTTTGAAATGGCTGGTGTGACGTAAGTCTTAGACACAGCCGGCGAAGATATGTACTTTGAGATTCCAGCGGTTGAAGTGTACTCTGAGAGACCGGCGTTAGTTTGGTAACCGAAACCAGATGGCACGACTGTAGCGTACTTTGATGCAGGTGACTGATCGGCGTAAACGACACCAGATGACTTTGCGTATTGCACAGCTGGTGTGTACGCTTGGGTCTTGTAGCTTGGGATTACGTTGCTGAGCTTGACAGCCGGGCCGGTTGAGATGGCCGAGAAGCCAGGGGAGGACTCGTACGAGCTGTATGCTGATCCAACCGAGGCATACTTCAATGAAGAACCCTCGGAATATGTGGACACGGCTGGTGTCTCACTGTGATAGCTCACACCTTGACCGACGGACAACTGCACGGTCGGTGCGCTGTAATCGTATCCAGCGGAAGAGGCCGCTGCGGCGGCGTGTACACAATCTGGCACACCGGCGAAACTTCTGCTCACTAGATTGGCCACTAGGAGTATAGTGACGAAAATCTAGAGGGTGGGAAAAGATTTATTTTAATATATTTAATAATATTTAAAGACACCGTGAAAGTCATTTCAGAATTATATCGAGAAACTAATGTTGGAGCGAGGTCAAGGTCAACGGGTCCCATGTACAACTAAAAAGTGACAATAAATCCAAAGAATTATTTGTTTTTATTTGAAAACAATAACGTGATTTTTCTAAAAAAGTATTTCAGATTTTGAAGTTTATTAAATTGAAATATTTATAATCAAAGAAATTGGTGGCTGTGGCGTAATTCCACTGGATAATTACGTCATATCCAGGGGACGTAGGCTCAAGAGTGGGTTGACATGTTTTTTTTAATAAAGATGATTCATGTGTTATTTTTGGTTTGCGTTTATCGTTTTTCTGGGCCATAAGTCGAGGATTGACATCATTGATAATGTGTATTAATTTTTTTTCTAATTAAATAATTTGCAAAATGAATTTATTTTAAAACCATTCCGGATCGACACTAAATTGAATAGGAAAAATTAACTCAAACCGTTTACCTGAAACCGACCTCGAAAAAAAAAAAATTTATATATTTTTACTCACAAGTTTTTTTTGTGTGGTTTGACGAGAATATTTGAAATTTCATTATTTTTAGTTTGATTTTGTAAAAATAATATAATTTAAGATGAATATTTAATGATAGATGCCAAAAATCAATTAAAATATAGCACATGATTTTATAGGCCCCATGACAATTGTTAGAAAACACTCCCTGGAAAAAACAATAACCCTCAAACACTATTTTCCCGAAAATTACAATTCACAAATAGTAATTTCTCTAAAAATTATAATTAATCGGAAAAACTCAAATTCAAAAAATATATTTTTATTATATAATATATAGTTCTTTTTTAGGAATTGATTTTAATTGTATTTTTCAGTGAATTGTAATTTTATATTTTTTTTCTGTTCACAAGAAGATTTTTTTTAACAATTATTAAAATATTGAATAGAAGCTCACATTCGCTATTTTTTTGATTTTGTTCGTCGCTTATCATGTCTTTCGTATAAAACTTATGAAAAAACACAAACTTACTTTAATTGAATTAATATTTCATTTTTATTTTTAGACAACGACTGAGTAACACAAATTTAATTTTTTTCGTCGCTTATCATGTCTTTCGTATATATTTTTTGTATGGTAATGTGTGTGTTTTACTTTACTTTAATTGAATTACAATTTCTTTATGCATTTTGAGAAAGAATGCATAACAAAAATGACTATTTGGCACGGCGCTTATTATGTCTCTCGTATATAACTAATTTTCAAACACACACTTTAAATTAATTAAAATAATATTTCGTAATTATTTTTAAGGCAACGACTGAGTTGATACAATTTTGATTTGGTTCATCGCTTATCATGTCTTTCGTTGATAACATTCGTATATTTATAGTTTACTTTACTTTAATTGGAATATCAATTCGAAAACAAATATTTTGATATAACTAATTAGTACCAAAAATAACTCATTAGTTCGTCGCTTGTCATGTCTTTCGTTTACTTTACTTACAAAATAATAACTTTACTTATATTAAGTTAATATTTCATATTCTTTAAAGATACTAAAACCATGATAACATTTTCTCATTAAATATATCTTTTGGCAGCTTTATTACCTTGAGGCACAGATAGTTTATGAAAAATCTTTTTTTATTTAAATTTAATATATATGAGACAATTTGTATTTGTTAGAAAAATAATACCAATCTTAATTTAGTTCGTCGCTTGACATGTCTTTTGTAGATACATTATTAAAAAAGACTTTACTTTAATTTAATTATTATTCAACAATTGAAAATTCAAAATGCAGAAACAAATTTATTTTTAAAAATACTATAAATACTTTTATTTTATTTTAAATTAATGCATACATAAAAGTACAGAATACAAGTTGTGAAATTATAAACATGTATATTTTTCATTTGTATACAAAAAAACATTACTTTTGTCAATTAATATTGCTCAACCTCACTGCCCAAGTGCATTACTTTACTTTATTCATACATCCGTTTAAATTCAGTGCTAACGCAAGCATACGCACCTGCACATATATAATAAATATATAAAAAATATAAATTATACATCTACCATAAATGTGCTGTACTTATAGAATTATGTTTTAATTCACTGATAAAATCCGTGGTCAACCACTCAATGTGAGCTACAATGTCCATATCGAGAGTACATTTTTTGCACCGTACATTTCAACACAACTTCTAGAATCATTAAATTTAATTGGATTGAAAGTTATTATATTTTGAGCACATGAGACTTGTTCCCTAAAGGCTACCGCACTGATATTATAATTATTTTTATTCATATTCCGATTTTGGGGTGATCTTGTTGTTGTTTTTTGTGCAATTTTGGTCAATCTGTACGACTTCCATATTCCTTGGTCTCGAGAATACACAGACACACTCATAATAATCCATTTGTGTTGTGCAGGCGACTCACCTTCATTCTGATCGCTCACTGATCACACTTATGCAACGCAATAATAAAACAGAACAATAAAAGAAGCAAAACTTGGGTGCACAAACACACGCACACGAGCACTCTCACACACACAAACACACACGAACACTATTTTTTCTCTGAAATTAGCGTTGCGTTAAACGCACACAGCTGATATACACTGATTTAATCGAAAATATTTATATTAAATGTGACACAGCTGAACGGCTCTATGTCGTAGAGTACCACGAGACTGATGGCCGGCCTGGCCCTATAGTGTCTTTTATACTGGTCACCAAAATCGACCATAGTAAATGTATCATTTTCCCCATTTGTTTCAGATCAACGGTGTGCGGCCATAGCAGCGCTGCGCACACAGCCCCACTTTTCATTTCGCGAACGTGCGCAAAACCACGCGAGTGTGAGTGCACGAAACTGAAACAAGAACGTTTCGAGTATAACGTATGTTATGTGTTTAGTTTTATTTGCACACACACACAGAGACATCAATTCTACATACTAACCCACCTCGAAGGATACACCGATTTTATTCAAAACTAAAATCGAACATTACTGTCTGGTCGCTTTAGTACCCTCAATAAGGTCAGGTGAATGCAGTACTATTATTTTTTAAGTCTTGCCAAATGATTCCATCGTGATTCTGTTATTTTGCATGCGCTTGTTTTTTAGTAATTTAAAGGCAACGCATTTAAGTTATTATTACAATATTTTAAGTAATTTAAATACAATTTTACTCATTTCCGGTCTTTTGGATCTAGTGACTCCTGTAATATTAGTAAAGCACTTATAAACTATTATTTTCATAAGTACATATATACGCATAAAATAAGCAACCAGCAACGCGAGATCTACGGCTGCTATACGAAAGTGAAAGGAAATGAAGACATGCGTGTACAAGTGAGACAAATAAATCTTAATATCGATCGCACACACACACACATACACACACACACACTCACTCACACATGTACTCAGTTACTCACTTGCAGGTATTTGCAATTTGCGCAAGATAAAAGCACTAAAGTCTAAAGCACATAGCTTAAACGACTTTTCATCGACCGGCGCGACGCACTATGGGAAAATGTCAGTATTTTATTGAAAAATGGTTTTACTTTTTTTTTTAATTATTTATAAAAGGATTAAAATAATTATTGCTGAAAGAAAAAAAAATAATGTGCCTAAATATAAAAAAAATGTGCGATTGTTTTTTTTTACCAAGAATAAATTATTGTTATTGTGATTAATTAAATAATTTGCACCCATAAACTAATTATTGGTAACCAAAAAAAATGTTTCCATCGTAAATAAATGATTGAACGAAAAAAAATGTTGTGCGTGTCCTTTTGATTTATTTTAGTGATACTTTTGCATTTATTTGAGTACATTTGTTTTGGTCCAAAAAAAATAGTTGACATTTATTAATTTTTTTATTTATAACTTTTTTGTAGGAAAATATTTAATTTATATTTTTGATAATATTTTTTATATTTTTTTGCTGGATATAGTACCGGTTTAAAAAGATAGTTTTAAACAGTTTTTTCGTTGAAATATTGGGTCTCCATGAAACACCAGTCTGTAAATCAATAAAAACAATTGGTATACATAAAGAGAAATCGTTTGAAAATTCCATTGAATTAAATATTTCCAGTATATTTAAAATTTGTATTAATTTAAGATTAATTTAACAAAAAATATAAAAAGTGAATAGTTTCTAAAGGTCTATCTAATTAATACATATATGCTATCTTAAATTGTGTATTAATCGCTATTGTTACCATTTAACACTAGAGCAACTAGATGGATCAAAATGACTCAAAAGCGGTTTTGAATGAATGTAGCTTTTCTGTTGCTGATTGAAGTAATTCAGGGTTTTATGATTTGGGGTTTCAGTCAGCAGAAAGAAATTAATACGTTTTAACATAGTGTAACCATAGCAACATCACGTTCGAGCGACATGATCCATGCCCTGATTTTTGTAACAATCAACATAAAGTTAAAATAATATCTACAATCAAGAAATATTTGTGGACAGGGCAATTATATAAAGTAAATCGTTATTTTTTTTAAAGCCCGAAAATGTTAGTTTAGGAATTATAGATGTGGCAAAAAATAGAAAAAAATATTTATTATGTATATTATATTTTGTTTTATATTCATAATCTAGTTAGACAAATCTTAAATAACATGCAAATACCACTTTCATTTTGGGTCACCGAATTCAAATCTCTGACTTTGCTTTTTCGTTGCTTGCAAAAAAAAGTTAAATTAAATTCGAAAGGGTATTAATTTGAACAAAATTTAAAATATATAGAAAAACTGAAAATAAAGACAAAATAATCAAACGTATTTTTAATACCTCTACCTTCGCCAAGACCCAACAACATTTTAAAAATAGCATAAATAAGCAAAAAAGAAAAGACAACTTCTTCTAAAAGTATTAAATATAAAATATAATATATTTAATTTTAAAGATATGCTGACAAGAAATAAAAAAAATTGACAATTCGTGTAAATTTGGCTGTGGCCGTAGTTGGTTACGATTTAATCGTGACGTTTTCTATTGAGTTCCCCTGAAATGTCGTTTATGATTGGTGCATTTGTAGTCACGTGATATGTTTTTACACTATAAAAATTCTGTCAAAACACTCAGGACTCACCCATACTAACATAAAAAAACACGGAACTGCCAAAAAAGTTGAAAACTTTTCAACTTTTTCTAAGGAATGACGTCATTTGTTTGTGATTTTATGTTTACATATATTTGAAAACAAAAACAAATGTTCTATTTTTCCAATTTTGGGTCAGTCAAACTCATTTATTTTTCATCAGACTGTTTTGTACCAGACACGATTCTGAACCTATCATAAATTCTAAGATTGGTGCTGTCTTGATTCCTAGGAAATTGATGATATGTTATTGAAAAGCATTTCGTGAATGCATGTGTGAGTACACCAATACAATCTCAACCGCTGTCAAATGTCATTCATTCCCTTAGTTTTTTGTCGGACTCTGTATATGGCACGCTGAATTCTGTGTAAGGGCCATCAAATATTTTTAATTTTTTTTTGCGATTGACCATTTCTTTTACTTCAAATGTTAATTTATAAATTTGATTGACCTTCTCGGTTAAAAGAGATTTTTTTGCGGAATTCGATTAACTATTTTCGGAAAAAATCTTAACCAATAGTGATAAATAAAAATAGTTGGTAGTCATTTGTGGTCAAAAAGTGGTCAATCTATCAAAAATAATGTCTATCTGGGGTGGTTCAAACGAGATGTTGGCATCTAGAGCTTTTTTCGGGATAACTCTTTAACCGAGGGTGGCCAATCAAAATCATTAGTGGTCATTGTGTTACAAAAGTGGTACATTTAACGCTGCCAAAAAAATCTTTGAATTAAAGGGGAGGGGAAGGTTCACAGAGCTGAGCGTTCCGTAAGATTAAGCTAGAATATAATGGTGTCATCAAGTATATGTAATATTTACTATTTATAGAACTCGTTTTTTAAAAGGTAAACTCGAATATCCCGAATATAAATTTCGAAATAAATCACTTGATATTTGGGAATTATATATTGGCAGGGAATTCTCGAGAAAAAATCTTTAGTACTATGTCAAAACGTTTCAAAACGTTTTAATAATTCCGCCCAGTAATGGTTTTCTTTTTATGCCATGTGAATCCCAGAAAACGGTGGCCATGGATTTTCCGTAATTATTTTTTGTCGCACCCGGAGAACTGCTAACCCACACTAATGGACTGTAGAAATCAACGAAGAACATTTCTTTAGTCGCTATCAAGCTCTGATTTGATTTGCGTTGTGGTTTTTACAATACTAAAACAAATTACGGCAACAATTTGTTTTTTTTATCATTTTAACAAAAAATGCTTTTGGATCTTTTCTTCAATGAACATCAACATAAAACTACCTGACATTTTTGCTAAATTTAATAAAAATTACCTGATATTTTCTGAAATTTCATATGTCCTCCTAAAAATAAGTAGTATACACATTAGAATCAAATTCACTTCACCCCGGGGGACATTAATGCGTCATTTCGGGTACTCATTGAACGACCCGCGTGTACGTACAATAATATGATATAAATATGGCATTTAGCTCCAATTTTTCTCTTTTATTGGGGCAGATTATACTTTGTGGTTGGACATTTATTCGGAGCCTGTTTTTTTTCTCAGTGAGAATCACTGTTTTTTATGTGTAAAGGAATTTTGGGAAAGCAATTTTGGGAAAGCAAATTTAATTGATGCCTTATTAATTTATATAAATTTACTTTTTCAAAAAATAATATTATGACAAAAAAACCACCTCATTTTATTAAAAACATCTCATTACCAATTCTTTTTATAGAAGGGTTAAACTAAAACGTGCTTTTTTATAAAAATACTGTACCAAAAATTTTAAACATTATTTAATATTTTAAGAAATGAATGTGTTAGACTAAAAGCAATAATATTTTAGTGCAGAAGTTGGGTGATGTTTCTGTAATGAAAATTTATTGATAACACTAGTTTACACTAAAAAAGAGATGGTTTCTCATACACTTTATTATGTATTTTGAGGCGTGGATTCCAAAAATACGAAAAAAATACAAAAAATGTTATCAAAGAATCGTTTTCAAGATATAGACAATTAACACGTTGTTGGTACATTTTTCAGTTATTTGCTTATATCTCCATTCCATTTTATCCGATTTGCATAAATGGTATAATTTTAGATTTTTTTTTTTACTATTTAACAAAATGATATTTATGTGGATCAAATAAGATTTAATGAAATTAGAAGTGATTAAAATCTAATGTCTTTAAAAAAAAATCATTTGTGTATTTTTATTACAAAAAAAAAAGTTTTTTTTTTGAAGATTTAGAATATAAGATTTTTGCAAAAAATTGTAGTGTATATGTATAGTGTGCCAAGTAGTCAATAATATTAATGGACCAAATGGCCAATTAGCCATTTGGTGGAAATGCAGCCCTTAAACATTTTCTTTGACAATACACTAACTGTCAAATGACCAACCCGCAAAATAATTGGCCACATGTTGGTTCTTTATTCCTAAATGGCCACCTCACATAAACATTTGTATTCAAATGGCCACTGTTTCTAATTAAATGGACACAAAATCTCCACTTGGTCACTAGGTGGAAATCCGGCATACCAGTTTTATATATTGTTTATTATTTGACGCGGTGCGCTCACGAAATAATTTTAAAATGTGTAAAAACTCGCTAGAAAAGTTTTCTTTTGCTTGTGGCAAATACATATTTAGATAAAGTTGTGAAAAGATTTCAACCGAATACTTATACTAATAAGCAATACTTCGGATTTCGAGTAAAATATGTAAACAAATTGTGGACACCGACATCATTTTGTAGTACCTGCTATGCAAAATTAATTGAATTTGTGGCAAGAAAACATATTTTTCGTTCGGAAAGCCAGTTGAGTGAAGAAATTCGATTGATCATGTGTCTGACTGCTACTTCTGCCTAACCAAAGTACAAGGAGGAAAGTATTGCAAAGCCATTTACCCATATGTAAGTACAAACATTCTTTTAAGTTTCTAAAACGAGAGCCTCTAAAAGTGGATATACAAAAAACATAATCTACATCCAAAACCAAAATTAAAAGCCAAATCAAACTCAACGATCAATACCGTGATATTAACTTGTCCAAAGAAAAGTAAGAAATACTCGCTTCACGTTTACAACAACGTGGATTTTTGTAACAACAGACACAAGTTACTTATTACCGAAGACGCAATAAAAGTTTAAACGTTTTTTTTCCGAAAACAGAGGACTTTTGCTACTGCAACGATATTAATGGATTGTTTAATGCATGCTGAGACAACCATTATTTAAAAGATTGGTTCCTCTTTATCGACGGAGGCAAAGTTAGTGTTATATAGTGTTTTTACTCCACAAAGGTAATCAGGAACCATCTATTCCGATTGGCCACTCAACAAATGTCAAAGAAACCTATCAGACAACGATTGGTGAAGTAGAACTTGTACAAGTGGAAAACTTGGTGTGACTTAAAATTCTTCGCTTTGCTCACTGGCTTGCTAGGTGGCTACACCAAACACAGCTGCTTCTTGTGCTTATGGAACAGCCGAGACGATAAAAATAATTTCACCCAACGCGATTGGCCGCATCGTGTCAGTCATGTCTTAGGAGAAGCCAACATTAGTAATAAATCGCTTGTTGACAAAAATGATGTACTTTCCCACCAATTTGGGTGCAGAGGTGTTTTCAAAAACCCAAGAATTGCCACAGAAACCTCGTAACTATTCCAAAGAACAGAGAGTGATTAGAAGTTTTTGGGACAAAGGTATGATGGCTGACTATTGCTGGATGCAAACTCGCAAAGATTTCATAGTATTCAGATGAAGTAGCTTAAACAAAAATATGTATTTTATACAAAAATCATGAATATGTAAAAATATACAAATTCATTCATTTTTGAATAACTTCTAAATTTTTTCTTCGATATGAGCAAATTTACACTTTTAATTTTTGAAATAATTTTATCTTATATCTTAAAAATATTTTTATTTTG
>JAAAKO020028440.1:0-13698 GCA_010015015.2 Bolitophila cinerea
TCTGTTGACAGTTCGACGAATGTAAACTTTTTCGTCTGTACCATCTGACAGCACTGAATCGAAAATCGAACTGTCAATAGAGCAAACAGCAAACGTCATTCCATTACAAACCATCATTCCGAAAACAACACAAAAACCTAATTTTTTTATACATATAAACATTACGCTTAATAAATGTATTCCGATTTTTGAAAATTCCGTGTATTACAATGATGTGATTTTCATAGGAAAATGCACAGACATCCAACTTTAATCTTTGTCTCATATTCATAACAGCGCCACCTACTGGTATGTGGATTTAATACCGTACGCTTAAAGTCCGACGCATTGTCCGTCTCGGGACTTAATTTTCGATAAAGTTTTTTATCATTAAATCCGTGTAAAACTTTATAAATGATTCATTTTAATTCTATGGTTACTCTGAGGTTAATATTTTAATTTTAAAAAGGCATTACATAAATCGCTCTCCAAAAAAAAATTATGTGCTTCTTAAATATATTTTGACCAAATAAAAAAGCTTTTGTTCTTTTTATAAATATTCGCGAAGCTCAAAAAGTTAAGCGCACGCTTGCAAACCCACCGTTCTTGTTAGATCTGTCTCTTCAATTCCCCCCTCCAATCATCATCAAGCTAAATTGGATGCCTTTTAAAAATAACTAAAATAAAAAAATACAACACTACAAATTTTTAATCTTTATAACAACACACTTTTAATTTAAAAAAATAAAATGAAGGTTGTCTTCAAAGTATGTATTTATTCAAATATTCATATCTCATTCTATAAGCAACAACAATAATTTTATTAATATACGCTATGAATCTCTAAATAAATTTACCAACCATAATCCTGGTGGAATTAAGTCGCTTCTCATCTGCAGATGCATTATAGTATAATATATATATATATATATAGACACAGATCCTCGCATATATACAGCACTAACTTTCCATTAAGCGACAATACCAAAATCCAGTCGAATTAACCGAAATTCCAGCATTTCATATGCCCGTAGCGCATATATGCAAATGACTTTAAATTATTATCATTTTCTCCAAATATATAATTGTGCTAACACCGCGACTGCGAATTAGTTGCTGTAATTATTTTATTGCATTTTGTCGGATTATTTAAATTTAAATGCGTCCGTGATTACAATTAGTATTATGGCATGGTGTTGGGAACTATATGTGTGTATATGTGTATGTATCTGTGTATAGAAGCGGCCGGCTCTTTTGATTTATGCATTATTAATTTGTTATCAATACTTAGGACTTACATTAAACAAGGCGGCACGTTTATTTTTAT
The DNA here is from genome assembly GCA_010015015.2 of Bolitophila cinerea. Classification (NCBI taxonomy): domain Eukaryota; kingdom Metazoa; phylum Arthropoda; class Insecta; order Diptera; family Mycetophilidae; genus Bolitophila; species Bolitophila cinerea. The sequence goes on from JAAAKO020028440.1 coordinate 1,307, forward strand.
AGACTCAATTTACTTCATACCCAAACTATTAGGTTATTTATTTTCGTTCAAATCAATCTCGACCATATATCTCGCTGTACTAATATTATACTACATTATATTATACTTTACATTAATACTAATATATTACACAAAACTATTTCGTTCGTTTTAGTGAGGTGCTAAATGTAACACATCTGTCTGATGTCAGCTTCTGTTTTTTTCTCTTCTTTCGTTCTTTTTTATATATAGTATAGATATAGACAGTGATAAACCTGCTTTCGGTTAGGCGGCTTCAGTAACTTTATATATACATATACTTTATATATATAAATATACGAGTATATGTACTACTCAGCGCTCACGTTTTAATAACAACTCGCTATATTTCACGATAATTTGAATACAACAAATAAATAATAATAATTTCAAAGTTTCGATCGTCAATCGGTTAGTGTGTACCCAGAAAGGTGTTTGATCCTGTTTTTTTGGAAAATCCAAAATACCAAACAATAAACAATGTAAAGCCGCAAAATATGTGACTAAAACAAATGTATATTATAAATAATATTTTGATATGCTTGATCTGATATTCACTGTGATATTGTTTCATGCGCATTTTTTAATAAATCATTTATCAAGCATTTTTCTAAATAGGTTTGCTCCTGAAACTCTGGTTCAAAACAAAGCATAATTGATTCTATATGCATTGCCGTAAAAAAATGTCTAGTTAAATATGTCTAAAACCAAAATATCCGAATGATCCTATAAAGTAATTATAGGGTTGAGACTTTAAACGTAATAAAAGAATCTCAAACAAATGCTAAATAAGCATATTTTATGAAACGGAAACATTTACTACGGTAGGAGCTACAAAACAAATAGTGTTTTTATATTTTTTTAATTATATCTATATTATTATATATCTCTTACTCGGTTGGTTTGAATTTAATTATGTTTTGATAAAAAAAATTCTTATTGCATTAATAACATATTTGAATCAATATTGTGCGTGATAATAATAAAACAAGAAAGATCAAAATTAAAACATCTGCTTTGAAAAAGTTATATATATTTTAAAATTTTCCATCAGAGTTAAACGAAAACTTATCAATTTTAACCAAAAAAGCATAGGCATATTTAATCAATTTTAAACACACAGTGTAACCGCGTTCTTATTGCACACGACTTTTGGCTGACTGTATACGCATTTAGGAAAAACACCAAAAAATATTGTTTGTCAAGAAAATAGATGTATAGTTACCGGTTCTATAATTAATCGTCGTGACACAAACGTCGTTGCCTAATACGTCGTGGCCTTTACGATTTAGGCTACGACGTTTTAGTAACGACGATTTAGACCACGACGTTTTTGTTTTACGACGTTTTTGAACTACGACGTTTTTGAACTACGACGTTTTATTCCACGACGTTTTAGTCACGACGATTTAGGTCATCAATAATGTTACCATATCAATATGTATATAGTAATAGAAACTGATAAAAAATGTGCATCTACTCGTATAATAAAAAATCTTCTTAGTTGAAGTGAAGGAATTTAATTATAATTCCTTCACTTCAACTACCAAAAACAATGAGATACTAAAAGAAAAAAGATATTTTTTTTTTATAAACATTGTATTTCATTACAAAAAAATAAAAATAAAGTAATGCGATTTTTTTTGAAATTTAAAAATGTGAATTTTTGCTTTCTCAGCATATTTTTAAGCTGGTGTTTGAGATAAATGATAAATGATTACATGAATATTGATTTGGTTTAATTTAGGTAGACGCTAGTTTTTTTAAAATTTGCATAAACATTAGTATTAAGTAATTGTATTTTATTTATTTATCCGGTCTCTTTCTTTAAGTAAAAAAGTTTACGTTTTTTTAATCTTAAATCACTCGAGTTTCGCAAATATCCCGGAAATATTAGTACAAAATCCTAAAAAATAACGAAATTTGGCCTTTCATAACTGGAGATTTTTTTGTAATTAATTATGATTGAAAATTGCCTAAAATTATGTATTTTAAACCATCCTGTAAAATAACATTTTGACCAAACAAAACTAGTTGAGGTTATTATTTCTAATTATTTATTGAATTTTTCCATCTTGACTAACTAACTTTGTAATCAAACATAAATATTCATGTTTGCCTTCTATTTTATTTTCGACTTTTTCTTATATCCACTAAAAATAATTTGGCCATTGGGGATGTTGTAGAACATTTTTAATAAAACATGTTTTTGCCACCTTGTAAAAAGACTTCTGATCAAACAAATCAGTTAAGGAAATTTCTTATTTATTTGTATCCAGTAAAATAATTTGGTAGTTGCTCGAAGCCATTTGGGGCTGTAAAGCCTTTACACAAAAACAGTATGACATTTTTTTTAAATAACTTTTTTACAACAAAAATAAAGTTTAATCGCATTGCCAATAATGGTATGCATTGCAACTCAAATTGTAAAGCTTCTGATCAACAAAACTAATCTGTAGAGTTACCACAAATATCCCAAGTTATGGCTCATAATAGGTCCAAATATTAATAACAGGAGTTGATTAGTGTTATTAAAAATTCTTAGGAGAACGCAAAATATGTATTTTTAATCACCACGTTTTGTTGTGGAATCCCAGATTTATATCAAATGGTATCAAACTCAGTGTTTAAAAAAATAGATTTAACAAAATCATCAGAAATTGTTAGTACAACAATTATTTAAGATGATAAACATACCATTTTGATGGTTTTCCTAACCATTTTTGCAGGACTTTGTTAAAAAATACCATTTAATGGTAATTCGAGTCATACATTAATTTATTGTTACAATCAATTTTATTGTTTTTTATGTAACAATTATCTGTAAGTGAACTAGTGTGAACAATATCATAACTCTTCATAAATTAATTTCAACGTATTGATTGATATAGGACAAAATGTGTGTGTATATATATATGTGGGATATAATATTTAAAAATCACCAGTGAATAATTCAAAAACACTAACCGAATTTATATTATTGGTCACTATAAGCCCGGTAGGAAAATAAATAACAAAATTCTCCAATAGATGGCGCCTTTGGACATAGAGTACTATTCTGCATGTCATATCTGCCATTTTTGCAGCAAAATTAAATTATTTAGTAATCGCTAAATTCGTATACATTGATGTAGGTAAAATCTATATAAGCCTAAGGATAATTTGAAGTATCAAAAAATATCGTTATCAGCATATAAAAAAGTATCTAAAATCGATACCTTTAAATGTTGGCTTGCAAGTTGCAACCCCTACCATACTAAAAATGGGGTAGCCACCAGCAAACCAAAAAGGTTACATGCAGGTTTTGACGTGAGATTTATTAATATGAAATTTGAATCAAAGTATATATAATCAAGGTCGTGCTGCATTTGATATTTAAGGACAGTATAACATTTTTGCTGGAGTTTATATTTGGGATATTAGGCCTGGCGTATTTTGGATCTTATTGAATAATGTTGTTCACTCTATTTCTGTAACGGATTTCGGAATAAAGCCATATTGACTATATTTAAAGAAATTTTGTTGATAAAAGAAAGACCATTAGTTGTACATATATAATTTGTTTTTCAATTACTTTACCATTAACTGGTAAAATTGATATTTTTTCTATTACCTTTATTAAAGTTTTTATAAATTGACAATATTTAAAATGTCATCAATAATATGACAGAACTTTTTTTATACAAATGTGTTTTTTTTTTAAGTTAAGCTGGTTTTTTTAAAGTCATATTTGTTAGTGCATATTTCTGCCTATTGTGGCTTTTATAAGCATATTTTAACATATTATGCTTGTTTTGTACATTAAGTAGCGTATTATAATTATTTTCTGGTAATTGGAAGTATATTTAAATAACTTATATATCCCAAATAAATAAAATACAACAATAATAAAATATTTTAAGAGGAGGAGTGATTTAAAGTTTAAAATAGACTCAAACAAGTAAATTGTATCAAGAAACTTGAAAAAAGACTATCAAATTTCCTTTCCTTAAACACAGTCATCCTCCAAAACATAATTTAAAATGAGGGGATATTTCCTATAGGACGTCTCCTCATAGAGGTTTTTTGAGTAAATTTGTTTTCATAATAGGGGCAACCTGCACTTTATCTCCAAATTGTAAATAATATTTACATTTTTGAAATGAGATACTGCCAAGAAAATATGTAAATATTTCATGATTTTTGGGAATATTTTATTATATTTAATGCATATTTTAACATTTAAAAAATATTTTTGGTTGTCCTGTTTTATTAACATTCCATAGGTTTTTTATTTGGTTTTAAAATATGTTTTTTGACCAAAAAAGTGTTATACATGATTTTTAGAGCTTGTTTATACAGGAAATGTACTTTTCTATATTATGTATTATGTAGCTCAATAATAAACTATCCTTTGTATTTCAAAAATATAAAATTGGCACTTTTAAATAATTTTAAAATTCTTAAGAATTACATAAATTGATAAAAACAATAAATGATTAATTATTATATTTATTTGAGACAGTTGTAAACAATTCCACATCTTTATGTTACGAAATATTGAAATGATAAATATTCTTCAAAAATAAGTAAAACCCAATGGAAAAATCGTTTCGGGTTATTTCTAGAAATGCACAGAAAAAAAATGTTTTATTACATTTTAATTAAAGAAATATAAGTAGAACAAAACATCAAGTAAAATATTTAGTATTTCGTTTAAAAAAGTATTTGAAAACATTTGTTCAATTTGCTTTTCTATTATATAATAATAATATATATAATAAATATGCTCTCAAAAGTTTTTTTTTTTAATGAAAAATGTTTCTCAATCGTAACGAACCCGATATTAATATTTTGTTCATTATACTCAAAAATATAATCGTTACAATAAAGTTATTCCAGATCTGATAAACACCGACACATAAATGGCTTTTTACACAATGTTACGAGATGACATTGGTAGATTTCTAAACTCACTAAATTTAAATGAAGCAATTATTTTTGAAAGTTTTTTTTTATGAGCTTATAGTAGAATTGATGGATGTAAGAACATTTTTATTAAATAATATGTTTTTAAAAGAACAATTTGTTTTGTTTTTGTTCTTATTTGTTTTTTTTTGTTCTTTATGGATTTGAAGTTTACTGTGCATATATTTATGAACAGTGGAAATTCTGCATTATACTTTTATTGAAGTAAATAATACCTACAGATTGCAATTATCTAATACTGAACTAAATGTCATCACAGTGATAACGGAGCAAAGTACCTTTTTTTACTAAGATATTATTTAAATATTTTATGCAAGAGATGTTCTCTCATTTTTCTAAGAACGAGGTCGTTAATCTGTAATTAAAGTGGAAGTGTCATTGTTTTTGTTACTATCGCGTTTGCTCGTACATTTTTCGTAAAACAATTCTTAAAGATCATAAATATAAGAAGGTTTGATTTAAAAAATGGATTATTTCTAAAATCTTCCTAAAATATTTTCTCTTTTCTTCCTTATATTTACTTTATTTTTGCTTATTCGATGAACCGTACTTATATTTAAATTATACATTTTATACTCCTCGAGTTTTCAATTGTTTTAACGTCTTATGTTTTCGTAACGATATAATTTACTAAATATTATTAAAATAGTTTCTTTAAATCAGTAACTGATATTTTAGGTTAACGTTACTTAAACTAAGCAAACATTTTCTAAACAAAGCTTGATTAAAGCACAACCGGACTGAAACCATAAAACGTGTTTCTGAATATCTGTATCATTCAAGCACATCTTGGCTTGAACCAAGACACGTGATTAATATTATGAGTATCTCATTCTTTTCGAATCAAAAACATGACTCGTTATATCAGTTACGTGAAGCTTGATGCAAGGGAAAAAATCGAAAGAACAGAAAATCAAAATATCTTAAATAACACACCGGCTAAATACTTATGTAATAAGGAATTTAGAGAATGGATTTAAAAAGTGGAATTATCTATACGTTGGAGAATTGAAGGTAATAGTCAAAAATTTTCAATCTAATCTAATTTCATTATACTCACTTCTGAAAAAGATATAATTTTTATATAAATATATATACACACCGAGAAATGATTTGTAAGCGGTACAAAAACTAGGTGTATTTTACAAAATAATGTAATGACTTTCGGCCAACAATACATTTTTTTAATACTACAAATTTATTTTGTTAATAAGACCAAATTATTATTTGATAATAATAACAATTTGATTTTCTACATATTACCATATATTATAAATAGTATTTGTAGTTTTAACCAATTGATTTGGTAAGTTTACAATGATTATTTAATAACTTACAAAACATTTGTGATATAAAATACACTTTAGTATTATCAACAATTTATTTTGAAAACATTTCATTTTGGTTTGTTATTATAAAAAAATATTATTTGTAAAAGTACAAATATGTTTTGTATTATTGAAAAAATATATTGTAGGCCAAAAATCAATCCATTATTATTTGATCGCAATTTGGTAGTTTTTACAAATATTGTATCTGTATGTCTCCGGTCGCAATTCTTAGAGATAAGGGAATGAAGGGAATTCTACTAATCACAATCAACATGTAACTGATAGTTATGACAATTCCTGTTGTAAGGACAAATACAATTCTCGTGTGTACGGTATGATTATTTGTAACAAACTAAATTATTGCAAGTTATATTAGGAATATAGAATATATTTTGAAGTATTCACCAAATTTTGTAAATCCAAGAAATTTAATTCATAATATATTTTCTAGTATTCACAAAATGTGATTTTTTTATAGTTTTGTCTATTCAACAACATTTTTTTAAAAATATTAAATTTCAAAGTTTGGTATATTAAAAATATATATATAACAAAATCATGATATTATTAATTTGTTAGTATATCATACAAATTTTATTTTGTTAAATGGTATAATTAACAAATACTTCTAATGTTTTACAAAACTTAAAAAATGTTTTTCAAAACCAAAAATAAAATCTATTTTTTAACTAGTTTTATATTATCGACAAATACTTTCGTTTTATTATATTTTGTTATATTAACAAAGATTTGGTTAACTTTATTTTCTCTGTGTGTATAATAAAATTAATGGATTTTATAATTTTATTTTTCCTATTCATAAATACCCAAATGAAAAAGTAGATGAAAATCTTCTTTGCATAAAACGTATCTCTGAATCGGATTTTATTTTATTATGTAAATGAATGTATTCAAAATAAACAAATATTATATTGCATTATTTGAATCAGAGAAACGCCTATAATAATCCTAAAAATCCAGGCCCTTGTTTTAAACAAAACATACTTTAGTGTATAATCTAATAAATTAAACTTACCCCCCAGGTTGACAGAACTCAGATTGTTCAGCATATTGGCCGAGAAGTTTCTTATCGAAATAGCCGACAGCTTGATGCAGTAGTTGATCCGTTTTAAGTAGTAATTTTTCCTCGAGTCACTTATTAACGTTTATCCATTATAATGTTTTTGTTTTTATAACTTCATTTCACTATTGTTTTTTACAATTAAATTAAAGTTCACTTTTCCATTGTGTTTTTGTTATTGTTAATCCTCAAGACACTTTCGAAACACTTTCTAGACACTATTGCCGGCGGCAGCTAAATAAATCACATGCCAACAAAAACATTTAAACAACATTTAGTATTTGTGTAATTAATTCGAACCATAGATTCAATTAACCTTCAACGCACGCATGACTCTAACTCCAAAACACATGTTCATTCATGAGAGTGAAAAAACTCTTAAAGCGAGCAGACACACTTTCGTGTTATAGGTTACTGTATTAATTAATTAAATAGAAGATCCGGCAAGTTTAATTTATTAGATTTGAACAACTTTTCGTATACTATTTATATATACACAAATATATATATATATAGAGGACAGAGGTGTATGATAAGGCTTTCGCACTCACACTTTCGCGCACTCACACATCTCGCACGATAGACGCCCGATGTTGATCTGGAACTGCATTTGTGTTATGGGAGCACACGACCTCACCAGCTCACAAGAATATATGTATATGTATGTGTGTATGTATGTTGCAGGATGCACTGAATAATATCCTGTATAGAAATCCGATATGCACATCACTTCACGCAGCTAGAAAACAACGGCGATATCTGTACGCGCGACACTGAAGAAAGCTCTGAACGCACTGAGGTAACGCGCCTGTGATTTTGCCACGCACCGGCAACGCAGCGCGGCAAAGGCGGCAAGGTGGCAGAATCAGCAGCCATGACGAAATTCTTAACACAGAGAGAAACAAAAATAACGCTATCACTTATAGAACGAGAAAACACGATCAGGCCGTCCCATTGGTGTTTGTATGAATGAGGGTGGAGCCTATTTGATATATTCCGCGATACGCACTCAAAACATACATACTAATTTGTCTCTTTCACTCTACACGATAGTAGGCCCTTTCCTTCACGACAAGCGGAACAAATGTATACGCATACAATAGTTCAAAGGTCGTTCACGAATATCCAAATCAAGACAACGCGAACAACACAACAACAACAACAACAACATAGAGCTGCGTTGCGTTGCGTAGCGCAGCAAGACTCATAAAAACGTATTTTGAGCGTGGTACAATGGTGGTGGTGGTGGTGGTGTGGTCGATCTCTGCTACTAGAGATAGATGAGGGACGGGTAGGAGGATGGTAAGCAGAGCGCGTCGCGTACTAGCCAAGCACAATATTGCATACAAACATCTAGCTCTCGTGCTCATGAATTTTTCCTTTTGTTTTTGTGTTGAAAGGCGCACGGAAAATGCTTTATTAAATTTTCTTGTAACCCAGCGGGAGAATGGGAAATACGTCGGACGTATACACGTTGAGCGGTGACTGCATTTTCTGATTTTGTGTTTATGTGGGTGTGGGAGTGTGAGAGTGTGAGTATGGTGGGGTATGTGGAGCTGGCAGAGAGGATATGATGCAAAGAGCGCCGCGCGGTGAGGTGGAAAAGTTTTACGAGTTGTTTTGTCTCTATACACAATATTTTATGTGTGTGTGTGTGTGTATGTGTATGTGTTTATACTCTTATATGGTTTTATTTCAAAAGTATTATTGAGTTTTTGAGATATGAATTTTTAAATTTGTGAAATACTTCCACTTAGGAATGTAAAATAAATTGTTTTAAATTAATTCACATTACAAACATATAATATACCTATCTGAATAATGAAACTAGAAAATGTCCTATAATGTTTGTCATGCGAGTATAATTTCCCAAGTTAATTATCAATAATAATAAAAATAATATAAATACAATAATATCAATAACATTGTGAGAATATTAAAAATATAGCAAATATTATCATTATAAAGGAAAAAATAATGATAATAATAATAAATTCAAAAATAATCGATAATATAGGTAATTTACAAAGAGAATATTCTCGCGAACTCATTGTTTGATTGTTAATTTTTTTATATGTATTAAGAAATATAACCCTAAATTATTACAAAATGCAAGGCGGTAATTTCAAGTTAAAATATCTCTATACATTAAATGTTAATCGTATTCATTAAATATTAGGACAGTTTTGAGTTATTGATCGAACATATAATTGAATTTATTAGAAGGTAATTTTCAATTATTTAGCTTATTAGGTATTTTTAATGTACAAAAGCACAAAATTATTTCCAGAGCACATAATGCTCTAGTGACAACGCGTACAAAAATCGTATAGCACTTATGTCATATCTGTGTTGGGCAGATTTGAGGCCGTTCACCAACTGGCAACAGCTTTCATTCATTGCAATACGTCTTCGTATTGCTCAACGTGTGCAACACATGGTAAAGTGTCAATATTACCAGACGCCAACTCTGCAATTGTCAAGTGTGCCGACATTAATGGCTATTCGGCTCAACAAAAATGTGCCAATCTGTCCATTGCACAGCCCGTGTAGAGGCACCCTAACTATTGTTGAAGTTGTCCAACTAATAGAACCTCTTACACTAGAGCAACAAATCCAGTTTACCATGCGTTGCGCACGTTGAGTAATTTAAAAAATTTAATATTTAAAAAAAAAATGCAATAAACTCGTTGCTTGCCTCTTACACCTAGTTGAGCAGGTTTATTAACTCGGCCCGATGCTGGAATCTCTTTCATCTAGTTGAACAAGTTGTGCCAGATCGCAGATGACAAAAAATGCGGTTCCCCAATTGATCGCAACGCTGAATTGGACACGATCATTGTTGCCGCGAGTTATTTTTGAAATGTACTAGCAGGACGTTTTAAAATGTACCAAAAGTCCCTCCTTTAAAAACAACGAAATTTTAGAAAAAAAAAAAACAGTTAAAAGAGGGGAAAAAACAACGAGATAAATAAAAAATAAACTTTTTTTTATAAAGTCCAAGTTATGGCCAAGGTTTTCACGATTTTTATGTATCACTCGCACAAATATACTCCTGAATGAGCCTAAATTTTGAGCCAACTTTGGCAAAAATAGGTCGTCCTTTTAGGAAGACCTATAACTCCTTCCAAGGGCTTTCTGCCAATAAATAAATTGTTTGGTGATATGAGGAATCCAAGGGAGAATCAGTTCTATAAAAAAACAAAGACAAATTAAATGTAGATATCCTGCACCCACGACAAAATTCGAAGAAATCGCAAAGAAAGAATGCCAAACAAAAATATAATAGCATATAAAATATGCCGAAAATACGAAATCCCTAAAATTGAAATTTAAAAAATATTTTCTTATCTCAATGTAGAAATATAAATAGATTAAAATTTAAATGTATACTCAGAAGTAGAAATATAGCACCGTATTTAAAAGAATTGATTAGACTTAATACAAACTCGTTTTTTGCTTGTTTTATTTTTTAAATATTCACACAAAAACTTACTAAACAAAATTTGTAGCTATACACTATTGAGTATAGACTATATACACTTTCATAATCCATTTTCAAGTATTAAAAACTTGTTGTCAGATTGCAATCGTACATGTATTGTATATTGTAAATATTGATCAATGTTATTAGTTATTATATTTATTTATTTATTTATTGATTTAATATTAATATGAACATACTCGTAACATTAATTTTACAAATATTAGATGTAGACTTAGTAAAACTATATAGAAAAAACAATACTTTACTAAAATAACAAGAAAACGCCAAATACAAAGGTAATTCCATCGAATGTAAGTGTAGTATGTGTAATTGTGTTTGTAAATGTTTTAATAGTTGTATGCTTAATTTATTTTTCCATAATGTGATCGATATGGTAGAATTTACATTTGTTTCTCTCCAACTATACTTTAAACATACTTTAATCATACTTTAAACATTATTCAAATAGCAATAGTTACTTAGGCATTATTATAATTATATATTTTATTTACATTTTTTATTTACATATTGGAGATTATCGGGAAATAGTTAATGGCATATTTTAAGATAATCGCGACTGCAATATTACGAAAAACCAATAGTGTAGATTTTAAAGGTATGCTATGCTTAGGATAATACATTTTAAAAACAACAACAGAGGTAGCTAAACAACCAAAAAGTAAGTAAAGAATTTCCTTTTAAATTTTGATCGAATTTAGAAAGAATTAAACTATCTATAGATAAAAGTCTTCTAGTTGGTACAATTAAATTACTTGATCAGGAGTTTTGGTGGAAATTATCTTAAATACCATTATACAAATTCTCCATTATAGTAACATTCGAGAGAAATGCCAAATATGCAGTTAAAAACACTACTGAATAAAACGAACACAGGCGTTAAAAGCGATTTCATTTCATTTTCTATTAGAATCATAATTAAGGAGTTTTTCAGAAAAAAACAAGGAATTAAAAAAGATCTTACAAACATAAGTTTTGTTTCTATAGGCAATTAACTACGTACATTCCTAAGTCTTCAAAGGCTACTGTTATATAACCTACCGCAGACTATGTTTATATGATCACTTCAGTTAAATAATATAATATTAATTGTTATACCTAGATTCCTAATTTTGGTCGGAATAGCTATTATTTGACCGTTAATTACTAAATTGGGTCAATTGGGAGAAGGGCTTGGTGGGTTTTTAGAAATGATGATTGATTGTGATTTGGAAATAGATCGCATCAAGTCCAAATTTACTCCTAACAATTGAAGATGTGTTGCGGGAGCTGGAGCAAATCAAGCTTCAAGACTGGAGCAGTTTAGCATACGCGGAACATTAACCATGATCATGGAACGGTATCGTTAACTGGCTCCTATATTCCAAATATAAATTGAATACGGATATGAGCAGCCATTGCCGACCCAAACATGGCTGCAGACACGAGCAGGGGAGGATGTGTGGAGAGTAGTGTCCAGGCTGCACCCAGGCAACTGGGGAGTGCAGGT
>JAAAKO020028451.1:0-13697 GCA_010015015.2 Bolitophila cinerea
AAAATGGTACATTTAGAACAAATGCTTTTTGTGGATGCATAATTACGACTATACGCAAACTCGACTCGTATAAAAATGCATTGTAATTGCATTTATAGAAACCTTTAGGCGTTCACCACTGTGTGGAGGTGTTTCAAAGCAAAGTGCATCTCAAGTGTACACGATTAAAAAGTCGTCGTCAACGTCGTCGTTTGCAGTGTCGCGGGGATAAACAATTATTTTCGGCTATGCCGAGAAAAAAATATTGAAGCTTTTCTGTCCAACACAAATTCCTCCACGAACCATTCTGAAGCCCTATACAGTTTGTCGCGAGCCGCATATAAAAACCAAATTTCAATAATACAAAAAAAAAACAAAAACAAACAAATGAAATTGAATTTTGTTGTTGCGCATTTAAATTGAATTTACTAGAACAACAATATATTTTATATAAAAAACAAGCTATCAGATTGAATATGATCAGTGTTTATCAGTGTCTTTTATGTTCAATTATCTTAAAAAAATCATCTTATTAAATTCAAACTAATAATAATATGTCATACTAAACCAACACAAATTTTGGATTTTGTTTCAGTCGTACTGTTGGATACTACAAAAGAGGCCACATTGGAATGGACGCGATATCCATATGGTCCACAAGCACAAACACCAGGTGTAAGTATAACAAATCATGTCTGCGCAAAAAGAGTTTTTTAAATTATTAAAAATATATAGAGGGTAGATAAAACAACCAACAATAAATCGAAGAAAAAACCATACAGAGTCATAGAGATTTATTATACAAAATAATTAGCTTTTTCATCCATTTTATGTCTTTAAGCCAGTAATTTTTAAGTCTGGGTCAAGGTTGAAGTCTTGATTTTTAGGGGTGTAGCTATTATTCCAACTAAATAGCTAAACTCTTCTTATATTTTATTTGCGAAGTATTGATAAATCATCAAGAAGATTAGTAGTTATAAAGCAGCACGGTTTTATGGCCCAACCTTGTGAATTATGTTGTCACTGTTTTGACGGCACTTTACATGTATTATGAATGTTGATAGCTTGACCGACTCCAAAGGTCTATAGAGGGTCTTGACTTTATTTAAATATTATTAAAAGTAGGAGCATTATAATAATAATCATTAGCTGTTAATTCATTTGACCAGGGAAATATTAAACCTCACCGAGAAGAGAGATGATAATGATAAGGCGATGGGAGACCGTCTCACAGAGACTAGTCCAGCACGTTTCACACCAGTAGGGCCCATTGTACTACAATCCGTTTCTTAGAGATGGTCGCAATCTACCAGATTTCCTAATGAACTCAGCAAGGTACAGTTCATCATAGTATATCTGGTGGGAATGAGCATAGGCATTCAGCGAGAAAATGAACCGAAGCAGGGTTCAGGTCCTGTGAAAGAAAATTCTCAACCGTTCTTAGCCAAAACATCTGCATAGTACATATATTAGAGACATTATCGTTCAAAGATTTTCCGCCTTCGTCACTAACATTTGCAATGCAGATTCAACAGACTTTCCTCTTTGGTAAGCGTGCTGATTTCCGTGCAATGCGAATTTAGTCAACACCTCGTCTCTGATAAATTTGCCGATTATGCGCTTGCGAGACTTAAGGAAGAACGAGGTCATGCTGATAGGTCTAAAAGACTTTGTAGTTATATATAAGACGTCTGCCCTGGTTATGGAATGAATGCGACGCACAGGAAATAACAGCCTTTCCAAACGCCTTTTTCTCTCTCTCTCTTTTGTTGTTTTGTCAAAATAATGCGCGCCGCGCAAATTGACATTGGCGCGCTTGTGAGAGAAAATATACCTGTGGACTCTCTTTCTCCAAATCCTGTGCCCAAATCATCGGTTTCTAGTGTGCAAATCATTTTTTCCTGTGTTCATTTTTGAATTTATTGTATATCATTTGTTTGTGCTCATGCTTTACAGCACTATCTATATCTGCGATGTCATACGTTCGTTTTAAAGTTCCACTCTACAGCATTTTCGGCAATAAGCTCAGTAAACTTGACCAATTCATTTGTTCTTTGATTCCGAATTTTGATCGCCAGAATCGGGTCAGTATAGAGTTCAAAGTAGATGCTTTGGTGATTGCAGGAAGTGATATCGCTGGAAACCTTCCAGATTTATATCAGATCCAAAGACCCCATTGAGCACAGCGTCAGGTCAAGCACTACTTGTCTTCTAGCCGTCACAAAAGTAGGCTCGCCGCCATTGCTTATTTCAGCTAAGTATATAGATGCTTCTCCTCTGAGGTTGGCGTTCGAGCTAACCCACACGAGATGGTGAGCATTGAAATCATTCCCTATCACTATAGAGGAGTACATCTAGTGATGCCAAAGTACACAAATCTTCTTATAGCACAGCGCTAAGATGAAGTTTGGGGGAATCATTTGGCATGTAAACCGAAGAGTATAAAATGTTCTTCCTGTTTCCATGCAATAAGAAATCAACCTCTATCATGGCCATGTTTATATTGCAAAACTGCGTCAGTTTTATTGCCTCAATAGTGTTAATAACAAAGATATGCATCTCGGGGTTTCAGGGACTCGGGCACAGAAAACATCTGCCCCACTCGGTTCCTAAAACCCTGAATACCATCCCTAATAATAATGGTTCTTTGATTAGGAAAACAGAGAAATAAGCGGAATTGAAAAAGACATAGACATGAGATAACAACAGAGACTGTGGAAGAGAGAAACCGAAATATCTCCATCTTTCCCATACTGAAAATGTTATGGGGTCTATTTCATACTGCTTAAAAATTCACCTTTCAATTATCTCACATATCTCCCTTAAAAGAGACCGCTCCGATGTACATTCATCCTCTCATATACCTGTTCACCCATAAGTATTCACCATTTCACCTTTATCCCCTTAAGGCAACCACACATGATCACCATCTCCCCTATGACCTGGGTTGGATGATCCATTCTAGACATAGCCAGTAAGACATGTCAAAATATTGAACTTTATATGCCATTTTAATTTTGATTGAGTATTAGTATTAATTTTGAATATTCGGTTTTGTTGTTGTTGTTGCTGTTGTTGTTGTGGTTTTATATAGTATTAAAGAAACAAGGATTTAACAATGTTTAGTTTTATTAACAAATTATTGACGAATAAAAATTTTTAGCCAGTCCCATTTAAAAAAGTACTCTAGCTAAGAACCATTCTGTTTTCTTACTGCAACCATATAAAACATTAGTCGTTGTGCAATAATCTCAGGATCCTGAGATTAATGCACATATGGCCTGTGAGACTTAAGACAAGAGACTTAATCTCAGGTAAAATCTTGAGATTATGTCACAGTCCACTTGTGCATTAATCTCAAGAGACTTAATCTCAGAAAAAACCTGAGTTTAAGTCAGAAATGCCCTGTGACATAAGACATAGATCATATTTTAGTTTTGGCTAGAAAAATAACAATATTTTTTAACCCAATAATAATTAATATATACATTTTGTCTTATATCTAACTTGAACAAGTTTTAATAAATTTAATTCCATTTATTAAAAAACGGAAAATATAATAATTATTATTATAATTTGAAACATTGGAGTCATCTATAGACCCTAAACAGGCTACAAAAGAATGTTGGGAAAACTATAAATCAAATAGACATAGATGCAGTCTTTTAAATATTGTATAATTATGATAGTTTTATTTTGAGTACCAATATTTGACTTTTTTTTCTATCTACTTTCAGTGGGTCGAGGAGTCGTTTACAAACTTTGGCAAGGGCATCAATTGGCGCAGTTACGTTGTATGCGACGTAGCCTATCACAACGTAAACAATTGGCTGTGGTCACCGTTCATCGATCGTGGTCCTGCGAATCGTCTGTACATTGAGATTCAATTTACGATTCGAGACTGTTCCCTGTTTCCAGGTACTGTTTTTTTATTTGTTTGTATTTCATTAATAAAAGTTTTGATGACTTTTCTGTGCTTTTGTTTTATTAAATTTTCTAGGTAATGCCTTATCGTGCAAGGAAACTTTTAGTCTGCTGTTTTATGAGTTCGATGCGGCAACCCGAGAGCCACCTCCATGGCAGCCGGAGAGCTACAAGTTAATTGGTATGTTATATATTATAGTAGCAAATAACTAAACATACTATAATGAATTTGCATATAAATTTTAGCACGCATTGCCGCTGGAGAGGGTCGCTTCAACCAGAATTCTGACGTGGACATAAACAGTGAGGTTAAAAGTATAGCCGTCACCAAGAAGGGTGTCTACTTTGCGTTCCGTGACCAGGGCGCTTGTATCAGTGTGCTTGCTGTCAAGGTGTACTACATCACATGTCCGGCCGTAACCGAGAACTTTACACATTTCAATGAGACGCCCACCGGTCGTGAGGTCACGATCATCGAACAGCAAACGGGCACCTGTGTGGAAAATGCCGAGGCAGCTGAGCCACCCACGTATTTGTGCAAAGGTTGGTAGTTTGCTTTTTTTTACAAAAATGTCTTTAAATTTTGATTGCTTGCAGGCGACGGAAAATGGACCATTCTAACAGGGGGCTGCAAGTGCAAAGTTGGCTACGAGCCAGACAATGAGAAACAAACGTGCAGCGGTAAGTGTGCCTACGATATATGACAGTATTTTTAATATGTATTTATTGTTTTACCTTTATTCTAGTATGTCCCGCAAGTACATTCCGTTCGAACGAGGTCAGCAAGTGCACAGCGTGTCCACTGAACTCGAAATCTTCAAAACTCGGCAGTGCTTTCTGTGCTTGCAAGGATGGCTACTATCGTCATCCCCGTGACGAAAAACACATGCCGTGCTATCGTACACCGAATGCACCAACAAATCTAACGTTGCTCTTCATGGATCAGACCAGTGCAATACTATCCTGGAACCTACCAACACGATCCAGTGACGAGCACCCAGACACACGGTATCGCAGCGACATTGTGTTCCGGGTCAAGTGTCAGGCGTGCAATGCGAACGCTGTCTTTAATCCATCCACCGAAACGTTTAACGACACAAAACTTACGCTCACCAATCTCGAACCAGTGACAACGTACACAATTCAAATTCATTCGCAGAACGGAGTCTCGTACTCAATTCATCCGGATGTCAATGAAACTGATGATGTCACGGCAGACGATAAGTTTGGTCATCATCAGACCACATCGTCCACACCCGACGAGCATCCCGTCAAGACAGAGTTCTCGGAGATCACGTTCACCACGGAATCCGCAATTTTGAGCACAGTGCTGAACTCCCGGGTGCTCACGATCACCAGCAAGGAGGTGGAACTAATGTGGGACAAACCGATACACAGTGATTCACCGATCGAATTCTACGAGATTCGCTGGTTTCCCAAGTCTGAGCTGGACTCGATCAACAAAACGACGCTCAGCACAAAAGAGACGAAGGCGCACATTGACAATCTCGTCGAGAACACCGAGTACGGATTCCAGGTGCGCTGCAAAACACTGAATGGATGGGGCACGTATAGTAATATTGTGTACGCGCAGACGCACCAAAGCGTCAGTCCAGGTAATTTAATTTATGTAGAGATTCAGTAGATTCATAGAAAGAATGACAGACATATAGATCGAATAGTGATAAACAAATGGAAGCTAGTTCCAAAAACAGTTTGTCATGTAAAGAAAGTCACTGCTTTTTTAGGCTATCCCTATTAGCTTCTATTCATATTGATTTCCTGGTAAATAAAATGTTGGTGCCATTTTAATAAAAAAAATCACACTTCTAATTGAAAATCGTTTAATTTTCTAATTTTGTTATCTTTTCTTTTTAAAAATAGTTCTCATTTTAATTATTTATTTTCTAATTGAAATTAGTTCAATTTTCTAATTGAAATTCGTTCAATATTCTAAATGAAATTCGTTCAATTCCCTAATGAAAATCGTCCAATCGTTTGTATTTTCAAAATGACTGCATATGATATTGACGGTAAATCCAAAACTATGCAGAACTCATTTCAATCATCATCAGCATCTGTCTGTCCAAATGCACAGGGTCAATTTTTCCATCCTCCCACTAAAAAAAATCAAAAGGCTAACTACCTCTTTTCTTAATTAATAATAATATAAAAACCAATATACAATTTTATTTTAGTATACGACGATTCAATGCAGATGCGGATAGTGGCTGGCGCTACGGTGGCAGTTGTCTTTGTCCTTGTATTGGGTAAGAATTGTTTTAAAAAAGTGTATACCTTAATATCATAAATTATCTAACCTTTTCTATGTCCGCGTCCGTGTGTGTTTGTGTTTTAGTAATCGTTGCCACTGTTCTGTTCCTACGCTCCAAGAATCAAGACGACTTGGACAAAAAGACAAACAATCACCTGCCACTGCCCTTGGACTATGCCAGCAATGAAGGTATTTTCTTTAAAAGCTCAATTCTTCGAAAAAAATTGTTACTATTCAATAATTTAGAATTGCACTTGCACATTGTGTGCACCCGTGAGAGGTTAAAATGAACATTTTATTTTTATTTCTGATTATAAAAAATAATACGTTTTTCTTGTTGACAATTTTGTTAATAAACAAGAAAACAATAATTGTGTTTGCGTGCGTGTGCGTGTGTGTGTGTGTGTCTTTTCAAAAAATAAAAACATTTTAATAATTTTAAATAATAATGTTTGGCATCTGTTTCCACCACCACCAACACCACCAATCAACTCCTACACACCATCACCACCTAAAACATTATCGCATCGATCAGGACTCGTAGTTACATATAGTAAGTTTATACAAACAAAAACAACTAACCGAAAGAAAGAGATATAGAAGCAAGCAAGCGTATCTTTGTCTCCTAAATGTCTTTCGTTAATTTGATGAGTTTTGTTTACGTGTGTTTCGAGGATGTGCATGTGCATTTTGCATTTGAGTCACGCCCCCCAGATGCCAAAAAAACATTGTTATCCATTGTTTGCATGTGTGCCTGTTTGCGTTTGTTTCTATTTTTATTTTTAAATAATAGTGTGTTTTTTGTATTTTTAGCTTATGAATGTTTTTTTTATGGCGAACGCTTAAAAAAAATACTGAGGGGATGTTACCCTGATCACGAAATGCACATTTTATCTGATAAATACTCATTTTTTATTGTTGTTGATAATAATCAGATATTATTCTTTATAGATAAATATCATTAATACTTGTAATAAAAACAGCTAAAAATAGCTAATATTTTTTGATAGAACTCTAAATTAAATAAAACAAATCCTAGAATAAAATTTAAAAAAATTAACACTCATTAAATAGTACTACATTTAAATATAGAGAAAAAGGGGTTTATAGTTTATCATCGACCCTTTATAAATTATTCATTTTTTATTCTTGTCCACAATGGAATAACCAAAAATAAAAATATATTTTAAAATTTGTGATACATTTTAATTTGACTGGTTTAGTCTTCTTAGGTCTTACTTAGTCTTAGTAGGGTTGTGTTCAAAATCTTACAAAATGAAATTTCGAAACGATGTCAGTTATTTGTTCAAAGGCTAAATAATGAATAATCGAATAATCGATAAGCCAAATAATATTTACCACATCATTACGTGAATAAAACGATAGGTCAACACACGTGTCTCGGTATTAGTAAGCTAACTGTATCATTCCGCCAATCGAAATCTTTCTAGAGATACTGATGACTCATTTGGCTAAATGGTCTTTCTACCAAATGGCTAATTCATCCAAATTTATTGTTTATTTAAAAAACGGTTTACCGAAATCACGGTCCATCCGAAGAAACTATCTGGTTTGAATAAGCGATACCCAGTCAGAAAACGGTCCGGTCCGAAGAGACGGTTCAGTCTGAAAAACATTCCGGCTCGAATAAGCGGTATGCGATCAGAAAAATCAGTCCGCTGACCAAGAACAGTCTTTTTAACCGGACCGGTCTTTTCTACGGCACGTTGTATTATTTCGGTCTGGGTATTTAATTAAATTTATTTAGTATTTAAAGTTTGTAAACTTAATTTATTTCTAAAAATAAAAAACAATTATATTTAAAAAAATATGTGAATGGTATACTTATTTAAAATATACTCCTAAATAATCTAAACAGTCACAATAAACTAAAACCACAGAAAAAACAACGGTGCCGTCCGAAAAAACGGTCCAAACCATAAAAATCTCTGCGGACTGAAACCGTACTTTTTAACCAGACCGGAAATTATCTACGGCTCGTTGTATTATTTCGGTATCGGCATATTAAAGTATTGCAAGAAGCAGTCCGGTCCAATAATTGGTCTGCCTAGCAAAATGGTCCGGTCCGTATAAGCGAACCGGTCAGATAAATAGTCCGGTTTTTTTTTCAAAAACCGGTTAACCGAAAAATGTATCCGGTAAAACTATTTTGACACTGCTATTAATAACAAATCAAAAATCCATTAAAAATGGTCGATTATTAAATGTATCCCTCCTCCTTTTCCACTTAAAGGGTATTAAATTAAATGCATTTCGTTGTCAGGGTACAACATCTCTTACATTCTTATAAAATATATCTATTTTTTTTTAAGGGCACTAAAATACACTGCAGCCAATTTGTTTTATTGGTTTAATTTTAATCAACAATATTGTTTATTTTTTTTTACTTTTTATTTATATATGTATTTATATTTAAATTCGTTTGTGTTATTTGTGTTTTTCTGCTTTTTCTAGTTCATGCCATGGATACGACTCCAATTGTCAAAACAATACAGAACAATGGTAATTGTTGTGGTTTTTGTTGTTATTTATTTTTAGCTGTTTGCGCTTGCCCGACTTTTTTCAGATTTAAATGGTGTTAATTTAATGGTGCTTTTTTTCGTTGTTGTTGTTACATTCATACTTTGTTTCGTTATGATCTTGCCTTTTGTTTAATTAACCATACCACAATCGTGGATTTTGTTTGTTTTTCTCTCTTTTAAATAATAAATGCTTTTTTGTTTAATAAATAATATAAATAACCTCACAAAATTATAGATTCGCGCTCTTAAATACTTTCTGTATTCGCCTTTTACTAATACTTTTTTATTTGTTTTTTTTTATGTTTTCCGGTGGTGTTTATACAATATGTATTTGTATGTGTGTGTTTTTGCTTGTACTTGTGCTGAATTCCGTATACGCTTCTCTGGTGGTTTTTGTGTGTTATCTTTTTGTTTATCTATTTTTGCTGCACGCTGTGTTTTGTTTTGGTATGTTGTAAATGCCTGCATCTTGCCTGCCTATCCTATAAATATAAATGAATTAAATTTAAAAAAACGCACGCAAATCCAAACAAACAAAAAAACACCGCCACAGTTTGCTCATACTACTATCGGCAACGCAATCATTTTACAGTGACGACACCACTGTTCGGGGCGAGCCGGAGCTACGTTGATCCGCACACGTACGAGGATCCGAACCAGGCAATCCGTGAGTTTGCCCGTGAGATCGATGCCAGCTACATTACAATCGAGGCTATTATCGGTAAGTTTCTCGCGGATTAACATTGAATCGCAATAAACCAAAAAAAAATCCAGGTGGCGGTGAGTTTGGTGATGTGTGCCGTGGACGACTGAAGGTACCACCGAACTTTGTGCAGGACATTGATGTGGCCATTAAAACACTGAAACCGGGATCGTCGGAGAAGGCACGCTGTGACTTCCTCACCGAGGCCTCGATAATGGGCCAGTTTGATCATCCAAACGTTATCTATCTTCAGGGCGTTGTTACGCGCTCGAATCCTGTGATGATAATAACAGAGTACATGGAAAATGGCAGTTTGGACACATTCCTTCGGGTAAGCCCTAATTTTTTAAGTGAACAGGGTGATATCCCCAACTGATCTTTATTTAACATATTTATATAAATACAATATTCAATATTCTTTACAATTAAAAAGTAAAAAACAACGTTATACAAAAAGTATATCTATAAAAAAAAAACAAAACAAAACCAAATGTATAAAAAAATACTAAACATAGATAAATAAAGGGCATAAAGATAGGTCAGAGATCAAAATAAGGAATAGTATTCAAGCACCGATTGAACCGCTGCTGTCCATGCTTATAACGGCATAGACGATAATTTTTGTGGTATGGCTCACTCTGAGCACATACTTGTACAACTCTTACAAATTAAAATCAAAATGATTGGCGATGCCATTATAAGCTTCTGACATTTGATTTATTGGCTCAGCTCGTCCATAATTAGCTCTATGCCAACTCAAACGTAGGAACACATTTGAACAAGTAGTTCTAAAAGAGGCATTGAAGTATAAAAGAGCCAGCAAATAGCGAGAATCTACACGATTACATAACAGATCGAACAAGAATAATATACCTGCATTTTAACGACGAAAAGATAGAGTCTACAGACACATGAGCTCAAACAATATAGGGCGGAACGACGTAGTCATTGATTCGTCTCAAACCGTGTCGACATGAATTGTTTCTGTATAGTTTTAATTATATTTAATTCCAAACAAACGATCCGTATTCCAAATGTGATCGAACATGAGCACAATACTTCTTCTTTTTAGTGCTTTTAAGTCTACAAAATCAGCACAAACTCTCATCATGAATATATATAATAAAAATGGATGACAATGGATTTAAAGTTATTATATTTGGATCAGATTTGTCTGGCATCAAAGACTGGTTGCAGCATAAAATTGTTGTACATTTACACCAGATCGCTCATTGGCTGGGGTTGCTCTCGTCTTCAAAAACAGCAGCACTTCGTCGTTGTTGTTGTCCTCTAAAGCGGGTAACAAATTCATATCGGCCATACCGAGATTGACGACAGATATGTGAATTTGGATTCAGGTACGCATAACTTAAAAGATATAAAGTCTAATTCTTCCATGTTTATGCCAGCCGGTATCAAAGAGGTACAGTAAATAGTGGCATCCTTTAACATAGAGTTACCACGCATATACTCCACCAGATCATTAGATTTGTAGATGGGTCAAGCATAGACACATCGATTTCAAGACAAAACTGACACTTTGCTTTCAATCACCACAGTAGCAGTTGTCTGATGTACAGGCTGAGTAGGTCCATAAGACGGTTGTAAGGAAATTGGTTCATCTATTCGTCTACGCTTCGATGTGTTACCAGAATTCTTAGATTGACCAACAGTGGAGATACCTTCATCTGAGCCGAAAATTTAGCCAGCTCCGAAAAAGTTAACTAGATGTTTGTTAACAAATTTGCAAATGTTGAATACAGCCATCACAAAATCAACGAATATTATCTGAGCTTAATATCATTTTCAAATCTGGCTGCTACAAATTAACACACATGGAAAACAAGCATGGAAAAAATAGTTAAACACCCAATTACATTAAACAACCTCGTCAATCAAATGACCGAGAGTTGATATATCACAGCCTAAATAATTCATCATGAAAAACACAATACGTTTATGTGTATATGTATGTATGTTTGAATACGAGTATACGAGTACAAACACGTTCAAGTACAACGTACAAGTACATGCACTGCACATACACAGACAGTAACATATATATTTTTCTTTATCACAGTCTATTTAAATATCATAAAAAAAACATTTAACTTTACTTGGTACATTCATTAAAAGTAAAAAAATATTTAAAGAAATTATTAAAACTTTAATATGTTAAAATATGTTAAAATGATATAAAGAATAGAGACACAGAGAAACACGTCTGTATTATACGCACATGCACTTAGCTATATATATCTCAGGATTGAGGATTCTCTTTCTGACGATTTTCATTTATATATTTTTGATGTGTGTTTTTTTTCTTAGGCAAACGACGGAAAATTCCAAACACTGCAACTGATCGGAATGCTGCGTGGAATTGCCAGCGGCATGGCGTACCTAAGTGACATGAATTATGTGCACCGAGATCTGGCCGCACGAAATGTGCTGGTCAATGCTCAGCTGATATGCAAGATTGCCGATTTCGGATTGTCGCGTGAGATCGAGAACGCGAGCGATGCCTACACGACGAGGGTATACATTCATGCTAACTGATTTTACTTATATAGATTTATAAAAAGCATAAACTAAACTTAATTTTCGTTTAGGGTGGTAAAATTCCAGTGCGTTGGACGGCACCGGAGGCGATAGCATTCCGAAAATTCACGTCCGCCTCGGACGTTTGGTCATACGGCGTTGTTCTGTGGGAGGTGATGTCGTACGGTGAACGACCTTATTGGAATTGGTCGAATCAAGTAAGTTTTTTTTAATGAATAATACTTTCTCTCATATCTTTATATAAATTCAATGTATGTTTTTCTTTCGAAAGGACGTTATCAAGAGCATAGAGAAAGGATACCGACTGCCTGCTCCGATGGACTGTCCGGAGGCACTATATCAGCTCATGCTGGACTGCTGGCAGAAACAGCGCACGCATCGACCGAGTTTCTCGTCAATTGTATCGACGCTTGACAATCTGGCCCGGCAGCCGCAGACACTGTTGCAGATGCGCAACTCACCGGACAACGATAGTACGCAAATGATCGAGATGCCGCGCGGCCACAATATTTTCATCAGCACGGACATGTGGCTGGAGAGTATTAAAATGTCTCGATACTCGCAGCACTTCAAGGAGGCCACACTGGTGACAGCACAGCAGGTATATTTATATCGTTTATCTATTTATCGATATTGTTTAAAAAAAAACATAATTAATTTATAAATTATTTCAGATATCGCGCCTGACGGCCCAGCAATTGGCCGACATGGGTATCACACTGGTGGGGCACCAGAAAAAGATACTTCACCAGGCCCGGCAGCTAGACACAATAATATAGCACTATTTTTAAGAAAACAAAAATCGTAAACTCTACCGCATGCGGGGTGCGCATCAAACACCAAACATCACAATTACCACCACGCACCACACAACGCGTGTGTTTTGAATTAATGCAATTGCGAGATTTTTGCGGCGCAGTACTTTTGTTTTACGATTTCATTGTTAATTAAGCGAGTGCATGCACGGCTGTACTCCTCATTTACATGAAATTTATTTGTTCTCTCCTTTCTTTCTTATGACTATATCGTGAACAATGAAATGTGATTTTAATTTTATGTCAATTTTGCCTATTCTGTTTTTTTATTTTTATATCTCGTATTTGAAAATGATACATGATATTTTGAAGCGCTCTCTACTTTCAGAGTTTTACGAACAAAATAAAAATATTTTTAATTAATTAATTAATGATAATAAAATGCTTATTGTATACATACATACAACCTAAATGTAATATGGCAAATGATAAAAATTGCGCTCTTAAATGAAATTTCTTCAATGCGATAACAATTAAATGTTGTACCAGCAACATCGAATTATTCTATGACACCTAAACACGTAAGACACTTAAGACACTAAGCTATATAGTTAATTGTTTTAATTTTTATTTGTTTGTAAGTTTTTTTTTTACTCTCTTTAGTTGTATTTATATGATAAATTATATTATGTACTATGTACGTACACAGACATGCATTTATTGTGTGTGCGTGTGTGTGTGTTTGTGTCTATATGTGTATGTGTGGAGGGAATGAGAAGTATGCGTGCGTTGGTTCCATAATTTATTGGCTGCATTTGTTTCTGTGTGCGTGTGTGTGTTTTTTAAGTTTTCACACAATTAATAGTGTTCAAAAACGATTAAAATGTAAATTTGTAATTTTTAAAATGAAATGCAGTAGGTTGTGCTTAGAAAAAACATGCTTTGATGTAGATTAAGTG
>JAAAKO020028462.1:0-13696 GCA_010015015.2 Bolitophila cinerea
AGAAAGAGTTCGTCCTCTGGACCCCAGAAACGAAATTGAATTTCTATCCCAACAAATAGCCTTATGGGAATATTCAGGGAGGAAGTCATATATTTTTAGAAAGGATTTGTCCTCATGACCCCAAAAACAATCTTTTTATTAAAATCAAACCAGCCTATTCTAAATATATTATATTATAGCTACACTCTTTGTTATTTCGCTCGTTTGGGTCTTAAATTTCTAGGAAACTATATATATATACATTATAATTATTATTTTATTCTTATCTTTATCCACAATATTATTAAGACTATGATATTATGGATATATTAAAAACAATGCATGATCTTTATTAATAAAAAACGATTCAAGCGTCCAAGTTGAATACTATTATATACACAACGCATACCACACTTGTAAGGTTTCATGAGCTTTTTACGGTTTGCGATAAAAACTTACGACTATAGGCATTCACAAATACATACATAACATAATCCACACATAAAATAAAATAAGACCAGTTCGAGCCACTCGCTCAAACAAGACCTTTGAAGTTTAAACTTTTAAACATATATATATATGTATACACATATATTTATAAATTATATTTCTATAGAATTATGTATAATCAAATGTATATACAATACATTCAATTCACTCTTATCACGTAATTTCAATGAATTTATTATAAGCTTTGCCTAATACACGTACACGTACACAGAAAGCACACATACGCATTTATATAGACATCGTATAAATATACGCGCGTATTTCTTTCATCGCGTCGCCGTCCGTCGGTCGTGCTGATGTGTTTACACGTGCTCGTATACATTCACGAAGTTATATGACATACTATACTATACACACACATACACACAAATTACTATTTTAACAAGAAACGCTAAAACCAGATTCTGTGGTTCACAACCACAACCACAAATCTTGCAGTTAAGTCGCGACCGCGAACGAAGTCGTCGTTTTTTTGGTTCGATGCGCTGGCGCAAGAATTTTTTCCTCCTCCGTGTTGGTGTGTAATAATAGTTGAGAAAGTGATTTAGTATATATATTATATATCGTACTTGTTTCGTGCACCTGAACTATATTTAAACAGACACAGACAGTCACACGACAAGATATAATAGTTAATTGTCTATTTAGTGTTTATATACGATACAATCCGCGACTAGATTCATTTCTATTATTCATCATTTAAGTCTAATTCAACTTTTCAACTACTGTAAAGTATTTTACAGAAATTCAGTATAGTTCATTATTTATGTAACAAAAAAAAAAACTGTCAGTAAACACGCGTGCCTAATGAAATTTAGTTTATATATGTGTGTGGAGTTTGTTGAGTGTGTTTAAGTGTTTGCGTGTGTATTTGAATTTACCTGTAAGAAAACGAGCGTTATCGTGAGTTGCTTCGATCAAAGTGCGTGTCAATAAACGAGCGCAGCAAAGTTGTTGTACTTTTAATTTTCTACCGCACACACACACAGCCGTACACATGAGCTCCATTAAGACGCCGATTACAACGCTAAAGAATACAAAACGTAAGAAAGCAATTTCAAAATAGGTATATTAGTATATAATACCTATATCTAGATTTTTAAATGTAGATTATTGCGTTTATTGTGTATGACAAGTAATCTAAAACACGCACCTTGATTTTTATTGCAATTTCGATTTCATCATTTTTAAATGTATCCATTAATATCTAAACATTTAAAAGTGATGAAATCTAAATTAATAATATATAATAAATAATATATGTAATAATATATAATATATGTATATAATATATGTAATAATTGGATCACCTAATTAATTTATATTATATTATATTATTTATACATTTTTTAATATTACCAACATTCAATTAAATTCCTAACATTTCCTCAATCTGCGTAATTCATAAATTTTCCATAGAATGCCAATGCAAGGGAAAAATACACACACAATTACTTTTAATTGTAGTGTATTTAATTCTTATTTACTATACACAGTATGATACTTACTAACTTACAAATATAAATAATAGTATAAAATATTTAGAGCTCGTAAAGATACACTGCAAATATTTACATATATATTTTTTAAATGTATGTATTTCACATTACATTGCGCATTTGTACTCCCATTGTCCGGTCTGCGTGTCTTGACAATTTGTATATTTCTACAATTGTTTAATAATATATCTTTGGGAAGTGCGTAATTTTACAATTTATTTAATAAAAGACATATCCAATAATTTATTTTTGCCAGTGAGCGATTGATCCAGCTGAAATTATAAAATATAAAACGATTTTCACACCAATAAAATGATTAAAAAATAATAAAAAACGAAACAATTACTTTTTACAATATAATTTCATTGAATTGAGTTGAACAATAAAACCGAATAATATCTTTCTGTTAATATGATTTAATTATATTAGATTATGGCCACAATGAAAATGTAGATGTTTTTTTAAATGGAATTCAGGGATTCGCCTAAAGAAAAAAATAATTCTGATGCATCTATGATTATATTTATTATAATTATTATTATTATTGGGTCAGGTTCGTTTTAAAATTTCACTTGAAGTCAACTCTCCTCTATTTCTTGTTGCTAACATATGAGCAGTACAAATTCATGTATTACAACAACAACGTTGCTCGATATAATCAGATGAATCAGATGAACATGATGTTTTAGGTGACAGACTAAATAGACCTTCGAGAGTGCTAATCTTTCGCAGCACATGTAAATGTGGTTGTATACTGAAAATGTTATGGATTCTATTTCCTTCAGCCGATATTTTATTGCAAGCAATTAATTATAAAACTTTACTAATATTAGTTAAAAGAGTTATCGGGCAAAACTTAAGCACATAAATTCGTCAAGATTGATTTGAATATTTCCGAAAATAATTATTTTCTTTTTATTGTTTCAAATAAAAAACTGAAACAAAAAAAACTCACTTAACCTAACTTAACGTTTATATCGTCTTACGAAGAGTCTCCAATATATTATTAGTTCTTTATAATATATTGGAGACTCTTCGTAAGACGATATAGACGTTCCAACCGATCAAAAGATATCTTTTTATATTTATTTATTTAGAAATATCATCTGAAAACAAATATAATTGTTGAAAAGTTAAATTAAAGCTGGTTTCTATAGCCTATTCATTTCCTTCCTTATCCATTTCAATTCCTTTAATACCAATCATACTATATTTTTGATTCTTTTGATTTCAAGAGACACGGAACGGGAGCTCCTCAACTTTAACGTTGATGTAATGTTGAGACTGTAAATGTAACCAAATAGTTTTTCTTCGAATTTAGCCTGGTATTTCTAACTATTTTATTCTGATACCAATATTAAATTCAAATTCTATACCCAGCTCTATCATGTCCAAAACGCATACCTTTTAAAAAATAACCTAAAATATATTTTTAACAGAAGAGAACTCTGAATTATTTTTTAAATACGTAACGCAATACGAACAACAAACACAAAATTGAGCGCAATATAATGGTCGTTTACAGCGTTCTATTCCTAATTAGTTAGTCATCAATAAATTTAGTAATTGAAGCCAATCAATGTTGTAATTTGTAAATGCTTGTACATTTGTACAGTTAATTGGTAGAGAAATGCGTCTATGCTGGAAGCATCGAGGAACTCATAAAACATCGCGTACAGCCGCAGCATACCAATGTGATTATGTGATTTATTATAAATACGAAGTTCATCAAAATAGGTTTAGAGCAGAAGGTCAAAGACGTCAGTCGCGTCGCAGTCCGTCGGTCAGTTAACAGAGGGGCCAAAGGTTTTTTTTAAATCTGTTTTTTGCTTTGCATTTGATTTTAATAGATGCGAGTACATCGCCTTAAAAAGAACATTGAAAAGATAAAACAAGTTCCAAAAATGTAAATTAGGAATTGTTTTCAAAGTGATGTCAAGTCGCACTTGCGCAAGGTCATTGTTTGATCTTGTGCACGCTTTTTAAGGTCACAATAAACATAAACTATACAAGAGTAGTATAACATAATGTATTTTAAAATGCATTTTTTATTCATTTAAGTGTATGAATATGACACATTCAGTGCACTTGAAAGTGGGTTACTAATTTACGATTAATACTGTGCCCATTTGGACATTTTGGTCATTATTTAAAATTGACATTAAATGTCACCCATAAAGTTATAAATATATATGTAGAGAACTTTATAATTATATTACTTATTTCAATAATAAATATATATGTTCTTTTCAGGACTATGGCTGGGTCTGAAGCCCGCACAAGCACAACTGGACCTGGCAAAACTTATGTTTTTCTATGGGTATGTTAAATTTGACTCATCACCAACGACAAACTCACACATACTTACCCATAACAATTATCTTTAGAAATACCTTCGACGACAATCAAATTTATGAGCTGGACCAAGCCAAAGAAATTCTGAAGCATCCGCAGTTCGAGAAGAGCCGCAAAACGGTGCTTTACATTCACGGGTACATTGAGTCACCCGAAGTGGAAAGCATTCACGTCATTGTGGACGCATACCAGAAACGCAATGACCATAACATTATAATATTGGACTGGGGTGCACTGGCCGATGGGAATTATCTGTTAGATGCGGTGCAAAATGCAAAGCAGGTATATATATAACATTTTTTTTATTAATTAACTAAGTTATCCGTTTTCGTTTATACAATTTGTTTATTTAGCTTGGTCCCAAGGTAGCAGAGGTTATCCTTGGTTTGTTTGCGGAAGGTCTGCAAACGGAAATGTTTCACTTGGTGGGCCACTCGCTTGGCGGTCAGATGGCTGGTATTGTTGGGCGGAACGTTATCTCAAAGTCCAATAAAGTTTCAACGATAACAAGGTTAATAAGGAAAATGGTCATAATGCATTTTTCTTTTAAATAAATACTTTTGTTTTAATATTGTTCAAAACCACGTATTTGTATGAAAACGGTGTAATGATTTGGTAGTCAAATTTATAATTTTTACCGGATACATTATTAAAGTATACATTTTCTAATAATAATAATGTAAAATATAGATTATCTGCACTGGACCCCGCCTTCCCTCCATTCTATCCAGCTATTGGTACAACAGCTATCAGCTCTAAGGACGCTGTTATGGTTGATGTGATACATACGGATGCCTGGCTGTATGGCGCACCATTCAGCACGGGTACAGTGGACTTTTGGCCAAACGGCGGAAAGACGCTTCAGCCTGGTTGTCCGCGAAGGAATTATCAAATGCTCACGGATAATGGTAAATTATTTCTTTTTATTTTGTTTGAAATGAAAGAATTAAATTTCTTTGTATTTATTGTCTCCTCCACAGACCTGTGCAGTCACCGTAGGTCTTGGCGATTCTGGGCAGATAGCGTTGCGTCCAAGGATACGCCTAGTTTCCATTCGGTGAAGTCGAAGAGTTGGAGTGATTTTAAGAAAGGACGCACCGATAACTCAATAATCATCCACATGGGAATCGATTGTCCAATGTTGTATGTTTTACTGATGTTCTTATAATTTTCGATATATACTTACAATTATTTATATTTATTATCAGAACCGAGAAAGCTGACTACTATCTGCAGACAAACGCGCAGCTGCCCTTCTCAAAAGGTGCCGACGGGCTTACGTATGAGGAACATGTGACACCAGCTGCGTCAGCGACGGACAGCACGAGTAATACCACCACTTCTCCAGCCACAATAACCGTCTAGTTTGTTTGTGATGGGATTGTATATATTATAAATATGTATAAGTAATATTTGTATTTTATAGACTATATACGCAAAACTTTACCAATAATGCGGCTTAAAGACGTGTATTTTAATATACATAGAAAATCCGATAGAATGGTGATATATTTTTTAAAGACTTTGTAAGAAATGAATCTTGACCAAATATTTAAATTAAAAAAATATTAAAAATTTCTTTTATTTAATAAGACAAACATAGATCAATAAAATTTATAATTTAATTCTCATCGAAGAGCTCTCGATATGGGAATTTCTCGAAAAAAGGATCCATTAGCTTCGTCGTGATGTCTGATATGGCTTTGTTCAAAGCACCGTTCAACTCTTGAAACAGCAAACGCTCATTTTGGTTGAAGATTCGGTTCATATTATCGCTTATCGTCGGGTCGTTTAGCAGATTTGAAAATTGAATTCCCATCCTGAGCGAGAAAGTTATAATGAGTACACAGAATTTGAATTTAGATTGTTCATAGTTTACTTTTGACAGGTGAAACGTACTCGGACTCGGTTCAACCTAATATACACCTCACCATCTTTGGTGTACGTGGTCTTTTCTACTTTCATGTGAGTGGTTAAGTTATCTATAAGAATAAAAGTTGTTTTATATTGTTGTCAGTTATTAACATATATATATACTTACGAAATGTCAAATCCGCCAAACCATCACCATTTACAGGAATTACTAAGAAGCTTCCGTCCATCGTGTATGGTCCTTTCCAGCGAATCATCGGTGAAAATGCCACGAATTCCATTTTAGTTGTATTCGGATCCTTGTCAAACCCACTAAACAGAAAAAAGAACCATAACAAAACAATATTCAAATTACGAATATTCTCCAAAAAAAAAAAACTTACACGACTTTTGACACAACAAAATCACTAAATCCTTCAAAATGACAATCCTTGAAGTGCAGATTAATGCTGAGCGCTCCTCCGTTTCCCTGCGCAATATGTAGTTTTTCCACTGGCAACGGATCGAACGCTTTCACACCCAGCTCCGGGACGCCTGCCTTTCCGAATTTTAGCATTTCATTAATTGTGTGCAACACACAGTTTGTGTCACTGTATTTACATCGTTTCAGGAGTTCGGTGGCTGTTATCCGGTAGACCAAATTAATCTTAATTGCAATATCTTAAGCGTCTTGTAACTCACGAAATTTATCTGCTTGCAGAACTGCTACGCTTTGCATTATAATCCACCATAACACTAATATGGACCACGACTTCGAAATGGCACCATTAAAGAGTGCCATTTTAAATGGAAAAAATACTGCGCACTAATATAAAGTCTCAAACGAAATTCATCAGATCTACTTTCTGGGATTTGAATCTAGACTATACGATATTTAAAAGATCCATATTCCAACTAAATGATGCAAATCTCAGCTCCTGTTTTATATACTCGCAAATCTTCGGAAGACTAATCGAGCGTGCAGAACAAAACTCATCATCATAGAATATAAGTGTTGCTGGTTGTTAAATTTAATTGTTGAAGAGTGTTTGAAAATTATTTTATCATTTTAGCTAGTTTCTGTGGATGTATGTTTTTAATTTGTACATAGGTTTTTCATGAAATATAAATCCATGGACATTCGTCTAGATATATGTTATATATATATATACTCATGATTTGCGATAAATATTAATGGTTAGGAGATATACTATAATATATTGTACAGCTACTAAAATGCAAATAAATTGTGTCATTGTTCTTATTAGCCTTATTATTATAATACAATATTTCTGCACATTGATACTTTGTGTGGATGAATTTAAGTAATCGCCAACTGGCAGTGCAATAGTAGATTGACATTAAGTTATTAAAAAAATGTTTGGATAAAATACTCCCATTTGAAGAGGTTTCTTTATTTTGGTTCATAATTTTGATGTTATTCTTTTCAACAAAATCAATATCTGCAGTAATCGCCAAAGAAATACATGCCAGATGTCCTTATGCTTAAGAAAACAATCCTGAA
Organism: Bolitophila cinerea; assembly: GCA_010015015.2. Taxonomy (NCBI): domain Eukaryota; kingdom Metazoa; phylum Arthropoda; class Insecta; order Diptera; family Mycetophilidae; genus Bolitophila; species Bolitophila cinerea. The sequence continues at coordinate 7,720 of JAAAKO020028462.1, forward strand.
CAGGATTATGAAGATAGATAGTTTTTGCTTGTGATGTACTACTTTCACCACCCATAGAATTCAAACCAGCTTGAATATCGGCAGAACTGTTTTGTGGCTGCCGTTTTCAATATTATAGTGGTATCGAGTATCGACCCTCAGTCGGGATGACACAAACAGATGGCATTACAGATAAAGCTTTCGTTTCCATGACGTCTCCAAAGCTTCTCACTCGTAGTCACCGTCATAATACCGTTCTTACCACATTTGAGACTAATTTTGATACCAATGTGTGGAAAAATCCGCATGCTTTATCGAAACTCTTCAGCCATTGCAAGCTGCCAGTGAGTATCTTTAATGGATGGTTTACTGTAACGTATAATACTAAGATATTTGTATTTTAAATTATTTGGACTTACAATTGGATTTAGTCCAAAATTGTTGGAAATCCATCTATCTTGGTGTCAGTATTTCTGACATTAACTCTCGCACGTTGTCTTGGCAATGTTTATTACATTCTCCATACGATATCAATCCGGACTGTATAGCATATGAAGTTACAATCTAGCGGCAACAGGTGATGTAAACGAATATTAAGTGGGCATAGCAACAATTAATATAAAATCAAGTTTAATTTAATCAAAAAAATAATGTACGGTTTATTTAAATATTATATAAAATATTTAAATTATTTAATTTACATAATTAAACAAATATACATATATGTTAATACCTAACCTAAATACAAACAAATAAAAAGTTTTTTGACCATTTTAGTCCTCAAACATCATTTTGTACGAAAACTTGTCAAACACAGGCGCAACAGCTTGCGTTATCATATTTGAAATAGCCTTATTTAGCTCCGTGTTTAACTCATTAAACATCAGTCGCTCGTTTTGATTCAATACAATGTTGAGGTTATCACTGATAGCTTTGTCATTGAACAAATTACTGAATGAAATATCGAGTCTATATGTGTGAAAGAGAAAATATATATGTTACATAAAAGAATAAACGTTACATTATATAATAAACATACCTTGTACAGCTAATTTTACAGCGAATTTTATTTATTTTAAGATACTCCTCGCCTTCTTTCATGTATGTTGAAGTGTCCCATTTCATTATGGAACTCACGTTATCTGAAATTGTTTTGAATTCATACAATATTCTATAGAAAACCAATTTTGGTTAAATTTTATAATTGAAACAGCTTTTTTTATTTGGATTATGATATTCCGCTTACGAAATCTCAAGTTAGCATCGCCTTTTCCTTTGAATGGAATCACCAAAATCTTCCCGTCAACCGTGTAAGGCCCAATAAACGAAATCAACGGTGAAAATGCTAAGGACGTGATATTTGTTGTGTCTGGGTTCTTATCGAATCCACTGTGCAGAAACAATTATATTATCGAAAATCTATTACATTCTTAAAAGAACTAACCTCATTTTTGATAATCTTATATTGCTTAATCCAGAGAGTGTGCCGTCAGTAAAGACCAACTTCATCTGCAAGGGTCCTCCGTTTCCCTGGTTAATATTTAATTTGGGCACTGCTAATGGGTCAGCGATGACTATGCCCAGTTCAGGTATACCAACACGTGTTTGAGAAATCAATGCATTTGTAGCATCCATGACGCAAGTGGGTTGACCAAACTTGCACTTTTTTATAATAGATGTAGCTGTGTTTTGGGTAATTACGATTCGAACTGTAGATTTTGCCTAAGATAATATAGTTATTTTATTATGCTTACGAAAGTAATCCTCAGGAGCTGAATTAGTTTGCGCGTACAACAGAGAAAATATAACAAAATAGAACATAATTAGACTCAAACGATTATTGGTCCACATTTTAAGTGATTGGGAGCTTTAATAGAAATATAAAATATAATAAACACACTACTTTAACCGCAGAATCACTTTTCTATTCTATTCTATTTATACTAACCTCAAGTGGAGCTTATTGTTGAATTTATAGACAAATACAATTTGATTGTACATTAATCGGTTATAATTTAAATTGCTGAATGTAATTAATATTACATAAAAACTGATGTACAACAATTTGCGCAGTGATGGAGCGGCGTAACTATATTCTATTCTATATCGTGTGTAGAAAAAGGATATATTTATTCTATAAACAACAGACAAACTCTTTGGATTGCTAATATTATTATTTTTTATCTTTATATTAAATCTTAAGCCTAAACTTTACCAGAATCTTTGTTATGCGGTCATCTTTCTTCTTTCCGTAAAAATTAGGTAAAAATCGGATAGTGAGACTATAGACAGAGTATTTTAGATAGGTAATTTTTTAAATGGGTACAATAATTAATTCACGGTAACATTTTTTTTCTTGGTTTTAATTCAAAAATGTTTATATTTATTTAACCCAAAATGAATAAGGAAGAGTTTGTTATTTGGTAGAACCGCGGTATGTATACGTTAATATGTAAATTACAATTCGATTATTTAGCAGAATCCATGCCACAATAAAAGGAATTATAGAAACAATATAATTTAAATTATAGTAATATGAGAGAAAGGTAAGTTGCAGCAGTTGTCATTACAACAAAACTGTTCAATATTCTATCAAATCTAGTACTAAATTTTGTCCGGATTTAATATTTGAGTGTTTGATCGGTATTTTAATTCATTTTGTGTAAGTCAATTATGGTGTACAGTTGAGAAGTCCAAAGGTGTAGTGGTGATTAATATATTTGCAAATTGTGCACCACTAGAGACCATTGTTTCGTAACATCAAAATGTTTCTCTTAATCTTTATTATAAATCGAAACTTGCGGAAAATTATAAATATCAATTGTCTGAGTAAATCACATGTAAGCGTAAAGTATTAAAACTCACTATGGTCTCCCCTATATATGCAGAAAATATTGCAACCTATAGCAGTAATAATAATGTATAAGTAAATTATTCTGTTTAAAGATTTTTAATTTTTTCTTACTATTATTTAAAACACATTTTGTCGCATTGCCATATTAATTAGTTAATGTAGAATCAATTTTTTCACCTTTAAAATGAATACATATAACATTATTATATATTTTGATATTAGGTTATTTATATTTTACTTTTCATGAAAGATAACATTTTCAGGATGATTTTTTTAACTAAAACGCAGATCTTTTTAAAAAAACATTAAAGCATGACATCATGTATCTTTTTTTTAGTAGAACTCCGCACTGATTACCGTAAAACGATATTTTTATATATTACATAAGAAAGAGAGACATTACTTGTTTGTCGTCCTTAGAATTATTTTTCGTATACTTTTATTAATTTTGATAACAGATATAGTGAAGAATTTGTCTATACCAAATTGAAAACACGATTAAATAATTAGTCCATTGAGGTAGTTTAAAATTAAACAAAAAAACGTTTCAATATATTGTTATTAATTCAATAGTGACCGATTTATATATATAGGAAAAACATCCTTTTGGTAAAATCAATAAAATATACTAACACCGGCACTGAGTATTTTTCTATCTTTAGAAGATTTCATACATACATTGTGTTCCGTGCAAGGCATTTTATTTAATTTAAAGATCACGTAAACCGATTGCTCATGATACAATATAACAAGTATTTAATAATAGACCAACTCATATTTTCTTTTTCCGATTTGTTAAAGGCATCATTGTTTTTTATATTCAGTTGGGTAAAAATATATTGTAAAAAAATATATGAACGTTTTAGGATGTGCTCAACGACTTTGAAACTTACAGTGGAATCACGTGATATTAATCAATATATTGATCGAAACATACTTAAATTCTTATATGATCCCACTGTTTATGTTTGTGTATTTATTATACCCTTTTCGTAGTTTTTGTTAATTTTTTCTAGTGAGTAAATAGGTACAGTTTGAGAATATGGTAATATCCTGATCGACAGTTTGCATAGTTGATGAAATTGAAGAACCAATGACTTTCAACGTACATCGTACATATATAAGCCATTGATTTATTTTGAATTCCATCACTAAAGAAATATTTTATGCTACAAATAGCTGATGCGATCCTGATCCAAACTTTGGAATAATAATTTTAAATATATAAATAGTCAGAAGCGTTTAGATTGTCACACTGTAACACTTCTAAATATTCGTAGAAAATAAAATTATTAACCAATGAGATGGTTGATGGTTCTTCGGATGGGCTTAGCATATCGCCAGTTTCCTAAACTGATCCTCTTCTTTCACCAGAATTCTATAAAAGAATATATAAAGCAACATTAAATGAGTTATAAAAATTCAAACTTTTAAACCAAAAACAAAATAAAAAAATACATTACCTTAAAAAAAACATTTCGATTTTCTAAAGAATCATCCCTAAAAAAAAAGTATGAAGTATGGTTTTCATAAAAATAAACATTTTCAACAGTGTGCGGCAAATGAGCGCGGTGTGTTGGCCTAATATATATAATTATAATTATATATATATATAATATAGACCATAATTGTATAATTATTATAATTTCACAATTAAACTCTCTTTTTATCGCATAAAAGTTAAAGTTGTGCGTATCGATTTCGCAATGATTTTAATTTTGTTTTTTTTTTTGATAAAATATTCATTTATTTAAAATACCATAATGTTACCTTGTTTTTGTGCAATCCTAATTTACACTTTAAAGCAGTATTTTTAAAATTACATAAAAGCAATGCAAAATGTATTTTATGCCATTTTTTTTAGTTAATCGGAATCATGAAAACTCATTTTAAAAGTTAATTTGGAAATAAAGTTTTAAAGATTGTTTAATCAATATTAACTTAATTGCCATAATTTATATATAAGCCATTTTCAAGTTGCCTTAAATACGATATTTTAAAAATTTGAGATCGGATTGATACCATTTTTTAGTCCTATTCGTGCCTTCAAATTGCTTAGGTACATTTATCGCTGTTAGCCTGTTGATGTTGATTGTAGTGTCGATATCAGGTATTGCATTGATTTTAGTTCGAAATTTTATCTTTTAACATTTTGCATTCGTTTGTATATAGCTCTTGTGGTTTATAGTTCGTAAAAAAAATAATACATCACGAAGCTGCTGAGCGTAAGACGGTATTGAAATATTTTTCACAGTCGACGAACACCGAACACACCGGAGAAATGTACTAGTTATATGCACACAATAGAATTAAATGCTGCATATGCTTTTTACAAATTTCAATTAATGTTTCATGTGTCCCATTTCATTGTGGAATTTACGTTATCTTAACATTAATTAAATTTATACTCACATCACACGTTTTGTAAAAATTAAAATAGGGTATCATGGATCAACTCAAATTATTTAATATAAATAAATTAAACTTATATTTAATATATATTCGCTTACGGAATCTTAAGATAGCCTCGCCTTTTCTTTTGATTGGAATCACCAAAATCTTCCCGTCAACCGTGTATGGCCCAATAAACGAAATAAGCGGCGAAAATCCAATGGTCGTGATATTTGTTGTGACTCTGGGTTCTTATCGAATCCACTGCGCATAGAATATGTATTATAATAAATACATTCTTTGAAGATCTCACCTCATTTCAGAAATTCTCATATTTTTAAATCCAGTGTATGCGCCATCTGTAACCAATTTCATCTGCAAGGCTCAGCTATTGCCCTGGGTAATATCCCAAATTACATATTAACCACTGCTAATGGGTCAGCGATGTATACGCCCAGTTCAGGTATGCCAACACTTATTTAAAATATTAATGCATTTATGGCATCTTTGACACAACTGGGTTGACCAAACTTGCACTTTTTAATAATATATGTTGATTTTAACAAAGATTATTAGTTATTTTTGTTATTCTTACGAAAGCAGCTTAAGTGGTTTGGGCGTACAACAAAATAGATAACACAACAATACACGAAGAATCAAACAATTATTGAGCCATATGAAATCTTCCAATAAGTCCCCAAGATTATTTTAATAACCAAACACAAAAGCACCAAGTATAAAATCCCCAAGTAC
>JAAAKO020028473.1:0-13696 GCA_010015015.2 Bolitophila cinerea
AACAAAAAAAAAAAAAAACAAAAAAAAAAAAAAAAACTAAAAAAAAAATAAAAAACTAAAAAAAGAGGCCTCTCTAAAAAAAGATTTAAATTATTTCGTATACACAGCATTGAGTAATTAAGTAACTAACAAAAAAGTGTACAAAAATTTTTTACCAAAAAATATATTTTAACACAAACTAATTGTGCCCAAAATATATAATATGTCATAAAACATATTTTTTGTGTCCAACCAAATTAACCCACATAAATAAAAAAATACAAAAAAATCACTGAAATAAATAATAATATGCCAAAATTCATGTTCACATACAAAAAAAATGTTTTTTTTTCAATAATTTATTTTATGTGTTTAACAAAGTTTTTTTTCATCTCTGGAATAAATTCAAAATAAATGGCTCTATCATTTTCCAGAGATCGTATCATTTGAAAATCAATTCGCTGAGTTAACTAAATATGAAAATATTCACCGTTATTTACCGTTGTTTACCGTTCTTTACCGTTATTTGACGTCTAACGAACAACAGCTCTGAGCAGTAATATTTACAGATGGAATAAAAAGAAATACAATGAATTTCAGAATTATTACTTATAACTTATAATTCTAATTCAAACTAGTCTTTCTCCATCTTATATAAAAATTTGTTTTTTTGTTGTTTTTTTTTGTTGTTTTTTTTTTTGTTTTTTTGTTGTTTTTTTTGTTTTTGGATTATAAATAAAATCATTCGTATGAGGAAAAAAACAAGCAACCAAATTTGGATCGAATTTAATTATCTATGTTTGAATATTTGTGCGACCCGCGACCAATTTTGAGGCTTTAAAATGGCCCGTGGATAGATTTGAGTTGGACAATACGATAGGTCAGTTTTAAAAAAGTTTGAATTTTACTTACCCTCAAGGCACAGAAGTTGTAAAATCAATCTATTTTTTTTAGTATTTAAAAAAATATATATATATAATGTTTATCGTCAGCGCATTAGATATGAAATTAAAAAAATGCAATTAAACTAAAAAAACTTTGGAAAACCAAAAAAAAGTTTTTCAGAAAATGTTTTGTTTTAATTCTAGATAAAAAAAAATTAATAAAAAAATTAAAATTAAACTTAAAGACTCCTTTTTTAGTAGGTTTTTTATTTGTAATAGTGCAATAAGTTATTTTTTGTACTTAAATATAATATTAATTTAAAAAACATCGTCTGAGATATTTAGTATTGCGCTGGCGATAGACTTAAAAAGAAATTATTTACATTTTTTTAATACAACCTGCCCTGAGGAGAAAAAAATAACCGTTTGACTCAATTTCCATAAAAACTCACTCTGAATCGACCCATTGGACAGGCCTGGTTTAAATCAACGATTTATTTCTTGAGATCTTATGTTGAACTCTTTTGGCTTTGAATATTTGAATAACTCCTGATCTCAATCAACAATTATTAGAAAAAGGGTATATTTTGAATTTGTCTTCTTTAGTGGTACTTACTGAATCCTCATCTTCATCACCTAAAATGAATCTTACTCGTTTACTTTTGCGACTTTTTGGCACATTTTCGGATAATTCCATCTGTTTGCGATAAGTTTCCTTTTACGTTTTGTACTTTTAAAGGAAAATAATAAATTGGCTTTTGATAAAAGTTGATTTCGCTAAAAAAACAAAAACAATTATTCGAACTCGTTTGAGTATAATTTTTATGTAACGACGCTTTAAGTTAGCAGAACTAACATACAATTTCTGATGCTCTTGAAAAATAGCCTAATGAATAAATCGAATCGGCATACATTTTTTTTATTTTTATTTTTTTTTTGTATATTATTAGTTTTTTTTGCAACACGGGATTTTAATATTCGGAATTTTTTGAAATTTTCATTTTAAAGACTTATTTATTAGCGAGCACTTAAATCAGTTCCATTAACTTGAGGTAAATCGGAACTTTTGTTGCATCTGGTCAGATATGTACCAAAACAATGTTTAAATTTATTTCTGCTATTTACAAGCATTTTAATGAAAAATTAAAACAAAAATTTTGTTAACCTTAAATGAACAACATTTTATAATTTTTTGTTTATTTTTTTTTTTAAATGGACGTTTTGAGATTTTTTTTACAAGTAAAAAAAACGTTTTGTTAAAAATAAACGAAAAACTTATTTTGTTGATTTATGATAATTTTGCAATCACTAGTTAATGGTATCCTATCTGTGCCTGGACGGCGATGTTCCATAACATAAAACATAACTTTTTCGCGCTACCATCTGTGGCTTCAAATGATAGAATTTGTCGCAAAATTTCAAAACACACAATGTGTAGGTCGGATATTAATGATAAAACAATTTATATTAATTTATTATAACATTTTTTCTTAAAGATCCTACAGTATTTAAGTTTTTTCACAAATTCTAACGAAATCGAAAACTAATTAAATCGATGGACCCGGGGGAAACACCCTCCACGGTCCCAATCATGAATCATGAACAACTAAAAGAGGCAATAACTAAATTTAGGCAGAAAATTCCATGAAAAACCAAAACGTATACAATAAATCAAAAATGAAACTCATTTGGGAAATAAAATTTAATATTTTATGTTTATTTAAAGCTTTTACACAACTCAAAATGTCCGGTCACACATAAATGAATATTTTATAAGAAATCTCTGTCGGCCAGCACTTAATTATGCTATACGCGCTTAATTGCCTGCTGCTTTCTGCTGCGCCGACAAAACGAAGGTGTTTAATCAGTATTAATATTGAATTGTATATAAATGTACAAAGTTGCATATATATACATATACCTAGTATAATAGTAAATATATACCGTACATAATTCCATCCCGCTAATATGTTGTAGAACAGAATTGTATTACCTGAAGATGTATGTGTATTTGTATGTTAATGGTCATTCCGAATGTATTTATAAGAAGATCGATTCACGCACGCTCAAACCCGATTTATGCTGAAGTGTGTGTGTGTATATACAGTACAATCTAAGGCAATAAATACTATCGCGATTGGCTGGTTGCAACAACCGGTGCAAGTGCATCAACTGTGAGTGCACTTTGCTCGTCTTGAACAACAACAGAAAATCTTGTTTTAGAAGCGCGCACACACACGCATCACGCACGCACGCATACATGCACTTGCACATTGCACATTGCACATTGCACATTGCACATTGCACATTGCACATGCGCACGTTGCACAAACTCACACTCTCGCAAAGTCATCCGAGCGCGATCGAGTCCAAATCGGAAGAACACGCCAAGATTTATTATAAACAAATAGCGTGCGCTGGTATAGATACATATGTATCGTAGTGTGCGTGTAGAGAAATATAAATAAATAACAGAATATTTAGCCAGTGGTAAATATTACGGTTGTTTCGTGTTATCAGAAGAAATGTAACAGGTATATCTTGTATGCGCTTGCATCGCGTCGTTTCTGTGCGCAAAAAAAAACATTATGAGATTGTTAAACACTTTTTTATTTATATATTTATATATATTATATATTATTATTAAAATTGTTGACATAATCACGTCTTGAGGCGCAAATCACACGCTTCAATTTTTTTTCCACCCTAGATTTGTATAACAATATAGTTAGACGTGTGTGGTTCGTGCGAGGCTTTGCCAAAAAGACTCCGAAGGTCATTCGCACTTTGTGAAATACATATTAAAATATTATTTAATTCGAACGCAATTGCTCGATTTAAACGTGAATAATTAGCATTTACAATTGCAAACTCATGCAAGAAAACGGACGAGTTGTACGTTAGTTGTGTAAAAGGTGTAAATTCAACGGAGGCGAAAGGTTATTGTTGTACGATTTCGTTTGAAAATGTTTGCGCAGTTATTAATCTCAATTATATTGCTTGCGAAGAAATATTTTTTTGTTTGCTGGGTACAAATAGACAATTATGGAACGTTGACTTGCGAATGCAGTGGCTATACGCCTTTCTTTTCTTGGTGATCATATACAAAAGCCTCGGATTTAATAATTATAACTGTATAATAATAATTGTATTATAAAATATAAAAAAAAAAAATACAACTTAAGTTGTAAAATTTCAGGTAATCAAATGCCCTAAAAAAATATTTTTACAATTTTAGGAAGCTCTGTTTTTTTTTTGAATAATATTTTTTTTTTCAATTTTTGGAAACTCCGTTTTTTTAAGAGTAAATGTAAAAGATATTTAACCAAATCCAGCTTTAATGGAGAGGGTGAACGATGCATTTTAAATAAATTTTGTTTTCGAATCGGAGTTTTGACCAACTCTTTTATTTTTGCTCGCGTTTACTAAAGTGTATATAGTATCTATAATTTTAAAGAATCGTCTAGAAATCTTGCTTTTGTGAAATGTTTTTTATTCGAGAACTTCACTTTAAAAACGGTAGAAGTATATTATTTATTTTAAAGCTTGTCTGATATAAACCTTCATATCTGTAATTTAATCATCTGATTTTTAGATTTGTTCACCAATAATTTGAATCATAATAATAGTATTTTTTCATGAAAACAGGAATTTACTTATTCGGAATTAAGTTTTTGAACTTTATTTTATGTCATTAGTACACCCGGAATTAGCTTTTTCACGATTACACATCGACAATCAGTTTTTTGTCCTTCAGTTTTCAAAGAAAAACTTTCGAGAAAAACTTTCTATATATTTACTTTTTGGGATAAGCTATTTTGACATTATTTTTCTTAAAACTGCAAAGGCGGTGAAATTAACTAGCTGGAGAACAGAAATTGCAGAATTAACTCGCTCAAATTAACTCGCTATTCTATCTCACAAAAATTATAATTGGTAATTTAAAAAAAAGATTTTTCTAATATTTTACTTGGTTTTTGATACTGTTTTTATACTAAATAAGATTTTTCTAATCTTTTACTTGGTTTTTGATACTGGTTTTATACTACATAAAATAGTACCAAAAACAAGTTAAAAATAAGCAATTTATTGATTCACAAATACAATTCTTAGGGCGAGCTGCCACGCTTTTATTTTCAGCAAACTAAACAACATTTTATTTTAAACATCGTCCCCTTTAAGGGAAGGTTGACATTTGCAGTACCAGCAAATTATTTCCGCATTTGCAGTACCAGCGAATTAATAACAAAATAGCTAATCTAAAAAAGCCAATATATAAAAAGTTATTTCTATATATTCTGTTCTTCTAATGCCTACTGACAACAAAGTTAATGCTGTTTTTTATCCTGAATAAAGCAAATTCCGGAAATGCTAATTAAATACTATTTTATATAATATTTCTGAATAAATTTACAAAATTATTAATGTTTAAATAATAATTTCCTGAGACATAATTTCTTCATAGCAAGTTTCAAGATATTTCATAAGTAATGTTAACTAGATTGAAACATTTGATTTGTTGAATTTAGGAAAACTAATTTTGTAGTCATTTATACCGGATTTCCACCTAGTGGCCAAGTGGACATTTTGTGGCCATTTGATGTTCATTTAAGTGGAAACAGTGGCCATTTTCTGGATCATTTGAATAATAATGTTTACGAGGTAGCTATTTAGGAATAAAGAACCAACATATGGCCTTTTTTGTGGGTTGGCCATTTGACAGTTTATATATTGTGCGAAAACGTTTTGTTTTAAGTTCTGAAATTCCACATAGTAGATAATTGGCCATTTGGGCCAATAATATTATTGACCACTTGCCCACTAGGTGAAAATCCGGCATTATAGTAATGGTAATGTATAATGAAAAGCAACACAATAAAATCTTTCTCTAACGTATCAAATTTTAAATTTAGGCATTTTCATTAATATCCGAGCTCTATTACCGTTTTAAAAAAAACTAAATTACATGGATTTTTTTTAAATATTTCTGACATGACACAAAACAAAAAATGTAAAACACGTAAAATTGATTAGAAAAAAAATCTCTTTTAAGTTGTTTTTAAATAATCTCTAGATTTTTGATTACTAGATTTTTACCAAAAAATGTTTTTGAAATAAGAAAGTAATTAATACATAATACAATTTGAAACCAAAAAAAAGAAAATTAGTTTTTGATAGCAAAATCTATATAAATTACACATTTTCAAACAAAAAAACAAGCACAACTTTTATCACTGATATTATTAATTATAAGGCCTCGATTTTTTTTTTTTTTCAAACGTATTCTTAAGTAAATAATTAAAAAAGATCACATTAAGAATAATTTACATAAAAAATATTTTTACAGAAATGTGTTAATCGTTTTATAAATATGAACCAACGTCTTACGATCAAATGTAATTGTAAACTAAATAATATAACTAATTAGAGAAACAATGAAACTATAATCAATTTGAGAGAGCTGATCGCAAATTAAGGAAGAATTCCTAATATTTTTTTCATATCTTCATTTTGTTTTTTATTAAAGAATGCCATCATAAAAAGAATGACTCTGATTTTGGTCTAAATAATGTAAAATTTTAAATTTTACGTTATTTTTTTCAAATTTACTTCACGGTTTTTTATTTAAAATTAAATGTACATCTGGTTAGGTATGTTAAAATAGTATAGACACATACAGAATAAAAACATTTCAGATAGTCTAGGCCAACTCTCCATGCAAACAAAATCGTTTATTTAAAAGAAACATAACAATTTAAAAACTCATATGTGTTCATTTCACGAACTATTTGGAATTTTCTAGATATATACATTCTGTGTCTACAAGAACCCTCAAGTGCTGTAAAATCCAACATAGTCATGCTCTATACCCTGCAAAAGTACGTATATGGAAACATTTCAAAAACCACATTCTCTCCCCAACTAAGGCATAGACCCGAAAATTGTCAGCATTCTTGTGTTTTGCCAGGATCAGCCGGTAAACAAAATGACATGTACACGATAAACGCACAATCAAGTACGGTTATCTAAACCTAACCGGTATATATGCAAATGTTCTCCTGAAACATTCCACTGAATTTATGCTTTGCTATGTAAGTTGTACGTATATATAATTATTTATATTATATGTATTATATATACTTGAATGCTCCCGCATTGTCAACGTCTTTGTCTATAGGAAACATGCGTGAAACATACGCATTTAGTACGTATATACTCAACTGTAATTAAGATACAAATAATTGTTGTTTTTAGAATTAATTCCTACAGTTCATCTTAATTGTACCGCTCATTTCGCTCGTGGCTTGCAAGTTTTTTTAATTTAGCTATATAAAATAAAGACACTTAATTTATATTCAAGATGAAAAAGTCAAATATGTGTACATTTAAAATTTATGCACGCATAAACGTAATAAAATACAAAAACAACGAAGAAACTATTAAATACCTAAATATGTATACATAAATTGCAAACAATGAAATTAATTGATTATGCCGAGCTGATAAACTTACCATCAGCATTATCTTTTTGCATGTTTTGTTGAGTTCTTAAGTGCAATAAAAACCAAGACACTATATAACTAAGTAAAAAATCGCAGTTTTTCTGTAGCTGTAATATAAATACTTGCACAGCGGGAGCTGCATGGCGTACAGTGGAGAGAAAAGGTGTTTTTTATGCTTAGTATTCGTTTAACAAAAAAGTGCGGGTCAAAATAATGAGTGCTTCTTAAAAATATATTGTGACCCAATTTTCTTGTCACAAGGAATACATTTTTGTTACCATAAATAAATTATTGTTTCAAAGAAATATTTTTTAAAACAATGACTACAGTTTTGTTTTAAAATTTTAAAAAATACGTACCATATAAAAATAAGAAAAAAAATAGTTTTAATTTTAGAACGATATTAAATTATTTTTTTTTTTTTTTTTTAAATAGTGGAATTTAATTATACAAAAAATCATTTAATTTGTGAAAGTTTAAATTATTATTAATAAATTCAATACTAACGTAAATTTATTATTTTTTCATGTTCGGAAAATCAACATTATAAAAAAAATTGACATATTTTTTATAAATTCAAATTTTATAGAGTTTTTTAAACAAATTAAAATATATATTTAAACAAAAAAAAACAAAACCTTTTGAAAAAAACTGAATTTTTTAACCTTTTTTGAATAACTTAAAAATGTATTTTTATTTTATTGAAATTATTTTAAATAGACTAAAAAACTATTGATTTAGGATAAAGAAAAGTTAAATTGTTTACAAAAAAAAGTTTTTAGTGCATAAATTTATTTTTTCTTTCTTGAATTGGGAACTGTTTCTAGTATAATTCAAAGATTGGGAAAATTTTGATGAATTTTAAAATACATGTTTTTTTTCTCGGTGTAGCCTAGAATTTAGACATTTAAAAGTGCATAATTTTTGCTTTTTTATGCTTGTTTTTTGCTTGTTTTTTTTTTTTGCTTGATTTGCTTGTTTTTTTAGTAATAAAACTGGTAATTTATTAAAAACATTATTTTTCAGAATTAATAGCTACAAAAAAGAAAGTAATGCTAAGATTACACGGACTGTTCAAAGCAGCAGTTACTGCTGTTTTTCTGCCAGTTGATGACAGTTGTCTCAACTGTTGCTGCCATAAACTGTCAGTTTGTGTAATCACATTGTGCAGTTACAACTGTGGTTTTTGTTGAAATTTCACAGATGTCAACTAAGACTTTAACAACTGATATTGCCAAACAGCAGTTTAGCGATCTATTTTTGGCATATTATGCTCTACAAATACCCCAAGTGGCTTCAGATTACTATCAAACTATTTGAACTTTATAACTAACTATACATAATAAGAAAAGTCTACCTCAACTGTTTTTTATTTGATCGGAAAGTTTGTTTTTTTTGGAGGTTAAATCAAATTTAATGCCAAATATATACATATCATACGGTATTCCGTTTTGGGATCGGTGGATTTCGGATTAAACTTCATAAAAAAGGTCTTGCAGAGGAACCCATCCTAAAAATATGACTTCCACACTAAATATTAATAAATATTTGTCTTTTAGGCATATGGCTTTTGGTAATTGGATTAAACTTAGTTTTAAAGGTCTTGAGGAGGAATCTGTCTTGAAAATATATGAATACAATCCTGAATATTTGCATCAGCCTTTTTGACATATAGCTGGTGGGATTGGTATAAAACTTCGTTTTATTAAGACTATTAAAACGAAGTTTAATACTAATCCCAGGAACCTCTAAGGAACCTCTAAAAAATATGATTTCTTAACTATATATTTCTATCGTACTTTTTGAAAATGGCTAGTAGGATCGGGATGAAATTTAGATTTGAGGGCCTTTAGTAGAAACCCTTCCAAAAAACTTCCTATAATGCACATTTTTGAAAATTTCTTTAGGACAACAAACCTTTGAAATAATGGATAAAGTCTTATATTCTTAGGAAGAGTTCGTCTTCAAGCCCATAAAGCTAAATTTCATCCCAATCCTACCAGCAATATTCCAAAAGTCTGATAGGAATATTTAGGGTGGAAATCATAGTTTTAGAGGAGGAACCACTAAGACTCTTAAAACGAGGGTAGATTGAAAATTTTCCGCAATACCACTTCATTCATTAAATGTATCAGTAATTTGCCAAAAAGCCTGATTGAAAGCTTTAGTGAAAAAGTCATATATTATTAGGAATGGTGACTCCTCAATACCCTTTAAACGATGATTCATCCTAATCTCACCAGACATATGCACAAAAGCCTGATAGGAATCATCAAGGATAAAAAAGGGTTTATCCTCAAGACATTAAAACGAAGTTTGACCACTTCCACGCGAATCGAAAAGTGGTGAATTGAGAGGCGGCGAATCGTACCTAACTCGATTACTTGAATTCAAGAAATGCTACTAAACTGTTCTTTTTTTTTTAAATGTTGGGTAACAGTTGTCAACTGTCCGTGTAATCGTCCCGAACGGGACGTGCTAGTCTGACAAGGGGCAAAGCTGTAGGCGATTACAGTCAGACGTGTCTGGAAAAGATCTAGGGTGTGATTCCAGACGGCACGTTGAGAGTTTAACATGTCTCCGGACCCGAGTTAGGTGTAGAGCCAGCACTTGTGACATACGGTTACCACGGGAAGGAACCCAAGCATATAAGTCTGATCACAAGGACTTGAATCCCCTTGAGCTGAGGTTGCCTACTTCGGCTGGAACGTGGGGCTGTGGTGTAGCTAGGCCCACAACATCGGGCCGTCATTTGAAAACCTCAAGGTTACATAAAGCGACGTTAAATAGAGCAAGGTCTGGCCGAATTTCGATTGGCCGAATCAATATTGGCCAAATCACGATTGGCTGAATCACGATTGGCCAAACGATACGATTGGGAGAATGATACGATTAGCCAAATGATATACGATTAGCCAAATTTCGATTTGACGAATCGCGTAGGCCGAATTTCGAATGGCCAAATTTGGATTGGTCGAAATTTGGCCAATCATGATTTGGCTAACCGTGATTCGACCAATAAAAATTCGGCCAATAGTATTCTTCGGCCAATCGGATCATTCGGCCAATTGTGATCAGGCCAATTGTGATTAGGCCAATTGTGATTAGGCCAATTGTAATCAGGCCAATTGTGATTAGGCCAATTGTGATTAGGCTAATTGTGATTAAGCCAATTGTGATTAGGCCAATTGTGACTAGGTCAATTGTGATTAGGCTAATTGTGATTAGGACAATTGTGATTAGGCCTATTGTGATTTGGCCAATTCTGACTAGGCCAATTGTGATTCGGCCAATTTAGATTCAGCCAATCGTATTTCATACAATCGAAAAACACCGGATTAAAAAAAGTCATTAAACAAAATATTTTATCGTTTGATTAAATTTAGCTATTTTATTATGATACTAAAATTCCTGTTTTTGTTCAGAAAGATCCAGATTTCAGTGCGGACTTTATTTCTCTTTAAAAAAGTCTAGATTAAAACTTTACTTTCTTTGACTCTAATTCTCTTATTTCAATTGCAAATATACATAAATATACATATTCTGCGAATAAAACCTCTTCAAATCTAAATACATCGAACATTTATGTTGTTTACAATTATACAAACCCACAAAAAAAGTACTGTCCATTAGAAACATAATATTTATTCAGGTGTGTCCGTTTTCACCGAGAGATAGATTGCCGATTATTCATTGATAGTCTGTTAAATGCGTACGTACTCGTATGTGCAGGAATTTCTACGTGTGTATTGTATATTTAAGAAATTCTAGTGTTTATGCAAAATACTCGCGATAAACCTCATTTCTTGTTGAATTGGAGATTTTTCACATAACAAGTATAATTGCATATATATGATACAAATTGTACATGAATTTACTACAGTTTATACTATTTTGTTATGACCACCAACATAGGTGATAATTGATGAATATTAGCCATGCTAAGTCATATACTAAATCAGTTGGCATACTATATAACTATGTCGATTTGAGTGTATTTATAGTAAAATATATAGTTCAAAATTGGCTGACTCAGCAGTTTCGTGAGTCGTGACTGATAACGAGAAATTGTATTATATACGAGTATATACGAGTGAGAGGTGTCAGCCAATGCAAAATTATCGGCAGACGGCTAGACCCTTAAATCATTCTGCAGCCGGCGGCTAATCAATTGAATCCTATTTTTAAGTCGAATGGTTGCTAGACGATTTTTTCATCCTAACCGTATGTATATAGTATGTATACTAGGGGCAATACCTAAAAATAGCAATATAAAAAATACGGTTAAAAAATATTTAAAAAAATATGTTTAAAAAATGGTTTAGATTTATTATTAAAAACATGTTTTTAGATTTATTTTGTGTCTTTTTTAACATCTAAAGTGATAAAAGCTGTGTTTGTTCTAAGTGTCCGAATTTACAGCTTTCAATTTGTAAGCTTCTTAATATAACGCCAAAAAACAAAAAAAAAAATTATATATATATAAAAAAAAATATTAACATTAGAAAAAAAATGTAGAAAATAAACTATGATAAGTAATTAGGTTTTATCTATAAAAAGCTGCTAGAACCGTCCGGCTGACACCTCTGTTGAAAGTGTACTCAAGTAAATAAGATATAGTTTACATTAGTATGAGTGTGTGTTGTTTTGTGTCATCTCGTATCATTTCTGAACCGCTCCGGCCGGCATCGGCAGGTCACTTATATACTTTGTATCAAAATTTATACAAACAGAATTTGATTACTTTATTGACATACAATTTCTGAAAAAAAATATTGTTTGTGTTTTTCTTTCGAACTTTGGCGTGAGAACTCGAAATTATGAAGACATTGCATTCATGTATTTTTACTGTTCCTATTGTTATCAATAAAATATCAGTAATCACTAATCAGTTATCACAATCACTTATCATAAAATGTAAAGTGAATAATGTAAAATTAATGACAATGTGATTTACGCTTATCGTGAGTGTGTTTTGTTAATGATACGTTATCTGGAGGTGTAAGCTAAGTATATTTAAGATATGAGTAATTACGATATACCTATATAATATACTCTTACATAAATATTTGCATATACAGTATATTTGCTGAGAGATTACAAACAGTAGACTTATGCGCAGATTGAATTACGATGAAGATTTATGACGGCTTGGCGGTTTGGAATGTATACTTTAGAGATTACGCGTTATAGGCTACACCAGCTTTATAAAAATAAATATAAGGTAATATGAAGATGAATATGGAGAGTTATATGAGCATTAAATGAAAGGAGAATGGTTTATTTTACGGAACTTGTTATTAGCCGTTTACTGTTTAGAATTGCCTAGGAAGGGCTGCATTTTTGCTTCTCGGTTATCTTGTATAACTGGGGCTTCGACTTTGCCTGGGATCTCTCCTTAGGAGTTCGATATTAATATAAAACAAATTTTTGATTTTTGAAGAGTCTTTTCACATGCTGCTTGGCACAACTTTTTATTTGAGAATTTTCCGATTTAGTTTCCAACAGAAGTTCCAAATATTCTATTTATCTATAAAACTAAGCTCAGGTTATATATTTGACCAACGCTAAAGAATTTCTCTCTCCTTCAAACCTCTTTGCCAACTCTAAGTGTACAATATATAGCTAACCAGACACGCGACCATTTTACAGGTTCACGCGATTCTTCAAATCATGGTTAATGTGTTCTAAAGTCTTGAAGCTTTTTCTGTTCGAGAACTCGCAACACATCCCCGATTGTTAGGAGTCGTAATTTGCCTTCAATATATATTTACACTCAATACATACGTTACTCTTTGTATGTACTCGTATATTTATTGTGGGTAAAATCTGAATAATTTATTATCTAGAAAATCGATTTCGAGTAGCATTGCTCTACATTTTATCAATACCAAGTTTGTTTATATATTAGCGAAAACATTGTAAAAGCTTTGTAGGTACAGTTCGATTGAAGAACTTTGGAGGTGGACTTATGAGGCAAAGACAAATGAGGCACGGCTATATTTTGGCAGATGCGGCACTCGCTGTTTGCGGCATATCGCATATAGGGAAAATGCAGCAATTCTAAAAATGTCGAATTTACAAATGCGGCAGTGCTGTTATGCTATGCAGATGCATCACATGACAAATGTTTTTTTATAGACTGTCTGAAATACTGTCTAAAAACTCTCTAAAAGACTTAAAATAGACTGTCTAAAAGACTGTCTAAAAAACTGTCTAAAAAATGTCTAAAAGACTGTTTAAAAGACAGTCTAAAAGACAGTCTAAAAGACTGTCTAAAAGACTGTCTAAAAGACTGTCTAAAAGACTGTCTAAAAGACTGTCTAAAAG
>JAAAKO020028484.1:0-13696 GCA_010015015.2 Bolitophila cinerea
CAGACATTATTATAGAGATACACAATCACATACAAACAAATAACCTTCGTGTGTAATTTATTTTTATTTGTTATTCGTATCCCCAAATTAGATGTAAACCCCTGCCCCATTATTCAAAAAAACTAGGCAATAAAATAAAAAAAAATAAAAAAAATTGGAACCAGTTCGAAAAAAAACATCTTATAAAGTAAGGTTATGTGGTGATTTTATGAGGATACATGTCATAGGCAGACCCAGAAAAAGTTTTAGGGGGGAGACACATTTCATATCGATAGAATTTTACTTAATTTTTTAGGATTTTTAATTCAGTTTTTCAAAATTATGATTGTAAAATTTTGTTTTTCAAAATTCAGTTTTACAAAGTTCTGCGCTTATAAAATCCTGGATTACAAAATTCGGAAATAAAAACAAATGTATCTGTAAACTAAAGCTTATATTTTACCAAAGAATCTAGAAAACTCCCCATTGGTAGTTTTTTAATTAGGTTCTTAAGTTTCTAAAGCCAAAAAACTGAAATGCCCCCTGTCAAATACCCAAATACATATAGAATTATTTTTAGGTTAATCTTCTATTTGCAATATAACTTGAATTTTTTGGGTGAGCGAACCATTATGACTAAGATTAGTATAATATCTCTTTCACACGCTCTCTATCTCTCTCTTTCTCTCTCTCTCTTTCTCTCTCTATCTCTCTCTGTCTGAGAAAGAGAGGTTTTGGCCGTTGAAAATCATTGACTTCGGTGGGTGCAACTGCCATCGATCAATCGCATATGATTAATCGCAGCTTTTCCTCAATCCAAATTATTGAATTGGGCGATTAAAGATAAATAAAGCAAAATGTTTAATTTAGCTTTTATTACTTATTTTTTGGCGATCAGCAAAATGAATAATAATATGATCGAATAAATGATTTAATTTAATGAAAAAAGCTGCATAATGAGATTTTACCTACATTTTTTTGTTAATTGGTTGGTAATGTTAAAAGGTGCGATCGTCCATATAAAAGGTGCACCGTATATATTACCCTTAGCAAATGACCAAATATTTGGGGATAAATTTCGTCCTTTTTAAAAGGATTTCATCTTTTTTAAGGTATGTTCAAACAATGCATCAATTTTAAGTACTTCAAGAAAGGATGCACGTTATGAAAATCATCCCATATTTAGGCAGAATTTTCTTCTTGAATTCATCTTATTATGAGATAAAATTCATAGCTTGTAATGAAAAATAGTAAAAATATGATAATCTTGCTTTTTATGGTACAAATGTTAGACATTATGTTTTGAAATATACATCTAACGACCGCATGATTCGCTAGAGATTTACATGGCAACCAAAATAACTATTAACGATTAATCACGAAAAAGTCAATTTGGACGGTCTACAATGTGTGTCCTCTCAAAGGTTATTGTGGATGGCATGTAAAACCCTAGCGAATTATACGGTTCAAAAAATATACATATCTTCCTTTTTAATTTATATTTTGATTTTTGTTATTTTTAGGTAAGGTAATCTTCTCTTTCGGGAAGATTTTCAGTATATTGTACAAGAAGTTCATCTTTTTAAGTTTTAATATGGTAAGATTTTTTTATTTTGATTTAATTTTCATTACTTTTTTATGGACAAATTTCATCTTTTCGAATGTGCACATTTTCATCCATTTTTAGGTATGGCCATAATGCGATCTTTTTTGGGAATGAAATTCATCCTATTTTTTCTAAGTGTGATGGATAACCAAGCGATACCTTCATACTCTCAAAAAACAAACTTTTTTTGACTACGACACCCTTTGCTACTTAAATTAAAGTTAAACTTGTAACCCTAAATCAAATATGGAGGTTAAATCAAATTATACAGTTATTTCTTAAATACACTATTTATTCGATCCTACAATTTATTATAATATTTTCAAATAAAGAAGTTTTATACAAACATAAAACCACCGTATTATGGTGATAGTGGATGATAAATAAAAAATATTGAAAAATGATCAGGAACCTAAAGTAAACCTAATATCGCTTTTTAATCCATTTTATTCCTTAAACGTAGCCTAAAAGTTGATGTTTCTGTGATAACCTGCATCCGTTTTCGTTTATTCAAAGCAGAGAGGCATAGTATCATTAAAATTTTTTTACTAAAATTGAACATAGTCGCCGGTGGAAATGATCTTTTTAGATTACAACGAATTTCCCACAACTATTTAGACAACGGCATTCTAATGACGTTTTAATGACGTTTACATTATAGGCGTTTTAGGACACACGTAATTGTATTTTTTCAATTCGTCACAATTTTTTTATATTTATACAACTGTAAAACTAGCATTTTTAAATGATCAAAATTTCTAAATTTAAAGAAACCTCATCGACTATTAAATAATTTATTTACCAAAGATCTGTTTTGAAGAAACAGGTCCCACTCGTATAGGCTACAAGAGTTTGGTCAATTGAACTACTACATTATTGAGCAATGTCCGAAGCAGTGATAAGGCAAAAACCTTCCCTGCTCATATACCATATAACGTATTTTCTGTTTATGCTCTATCAGCGCCATCTGGGAAGACCTTTCGTTGCGCTTACATAAATATACACGTGACCTATTCTCAAAAGCTTTCAAGATCATAAAAACATCAA
Source organism: Bolitophila cinerea (assembly GCA_010015015.2). Taxonomy (NCBI): domain Eukaryota; kingdom Metazoa; phylum Arthropoda; class Insecta; order Diptera; family Mycetophilidae; genus Bolitophila; species Bolitophila cinerea. The sequence continues at coordinate 2,633 of JAAAKO020028484.1, forward strand.
TACAAATACATAACCGAACACAAGACATTAGCAAACGTGGGCGCACCAGGAAAATGTATATATTCATTTATATACTGCATACACTTAAGAACTTTTTGTATCTTTATAGGAAAAAACGTGTATTCAAATTTGCATGCACTTTACGCGCACATCACGGTGCACTGCCGCGATGCAACGCTGATGCACTGCCGTTGCACTGCGGTGCTGCGGTACCGAGCCATACACTCACGCTCGCTACGTTCGAGGACCAATTAAAAATACAAACTTGATGACCGAGCTCCAACGCAGAGTATCTAGTATATATACTAAAGTGTACATGCACTTGTTTTCATTGAAATGTTGCCAAGTTCCGGCAATCGATATTTGGACGAAACCGCAGAAAGTCAATTATTTATTATAACAGCGCAAATGCATATTGCATCTATGCCTTTAGCTGTTTTATATATATATATAAGTTTCTATCGTTGGCATGTAAACAAATACGAGAGTACTTTTGTTCAGGTTCATTTACATAATAATAAATATTGTCTATTTTTAGAATTTATACACACATTGCACCACTTATCAGCAAATCTATTGGCCAAGACATAGATGGTATATATAGTATAGGTACTTCCAACTTCTATATGCCAACACCGGATGTTGGCTCGTAAAAACCATCATTAACCAATAAAGTATAATACGTTTATCGTTTGTGCGTTTAGCAGGTTTTAATTAGTAGTATGTACGCTAACTTAAATACAATAACGGGAAATTCAATAATTGCGGAAGAGACGCTTCTTGAGAAACCTGAAATTGGCAGGCGGCTTCTGGCAATACTTATGCAATTGCTTGTGGAGGTTATGAGGTTTGAGCGATAGAGTCATTTAAACCTCTAATATTTAATAAGTTCTTTAACTAATCTTAAATAAATGTGTTATGCCGTATTTCCATCTAGTGGCCAAGTGGTTAATAATATTAATGGCCCAAATGTCCAATTAGCCATTTTGTGGAAATTCAGAACTTAAACAAATGGCCAACCCGAAATATAATTGGCCACATATTGGTTATTTATTAATAAATGGCCACCTCATAAACATTTGTATTCATATGGCCATGTAAATGACCACTGTTTCTACTTAAATGGCCACAAAATGTCCACTTGGTCACTAGGTGGAAATCCGTCATTAGCATAAAAAAAAATAATACCAAGAATTATAACTAACTTTAATTCTATTCCATTTTGTGAGGGTAACGGGTGTCTAAGCTTAACTTTGCTGTTTTCTAGCCAGATAAACACAGGTTTTTTTTCCATAAAAAGCCAAAACAAATTTATTCAAAGTACACTTCAAAAAACAATATTCTCTTTCGAGACAAACCACTCATCAATCCATTTTCGGACATCTTCGGAAGATTTGAAGTTCTGCTCAGCGAGCTCGAGGTTCATCGAAGAAAACAGGTGGTAGTAGCAAGAAGCCAAGTCGGATGAATTAGCGGCAAGGGTTAGTACCTCCCTGTTCAGTGCCTCCAAGTAGCTTCGGACCAATGTTGATGTGTGCGATGGTGCGTTGTCGAGGAGGAAAATCAGGTTCTTATGTCTTTGCTATGATAATCCGACCTTTTGTCACGCAGATCACGATAGCTAATAGTAGGTGATACCCTGGCTGATCCCACCAAACGCACAGCATCGTATTCCGTCCGAAGCGATTTGGTCTTGGGGATGTGGATGCGGTTGGCCGGGATCAACCGACGATTTCTTGCAGTTAGGAATTTAATAATCCATTTTCATAGCCAGTCACAATGCGATGCAGAAACGACTTTCTATTCGCATGTTTTTTGGCGTCCACCCATCTGCCTATCGTTCAATTATCGCGCGGCACTTATTTTCCAATCTTTTGATCATTTCCCAGGGGATGTAGGCCCATGGAAATGACTGGTTTGATAACACTCAATTGCTCATCCATTTTTTTTAGATAAAGTATAGTTATCTTTTATAGCAGCCTTCAATGGATATCTTACATTTTCTGGGCCATTTTTTACGCTTCTTGTCGCTCAGCTAGTATTTGAACCGTCGAAGTCATAAAACATCTATCAGAAAATAGAGGATTTAAGCTTACACACCTGGTAAAATGAGTCTTTGATCCATTTTCTCGACGATTACCTCTCAGTTGGCCTTTGAGTACAATCCAAAAAATGTCTCCAAGTTTGCGATGTTTCACATGAGGTGTGGTAGATTCTCGTAGTTCGGCGACTCTAGACAGCGGGTCAGAGTAAAAAGTAAAGTATTAGAACCTGTGCCCCTATTTGAAAAGATTTCGCAAACAGTTGGAGGGATTTTTTTTGGTTAGATAAGCCCTACCTTGAAGGTTCAAATTGCATGACATTTTTATTTAGAAGTTCGTTAAATCGTTATAAAAAAACAAAATGGACCTTTGAAATAGACGTGCTCTAGAACTAAATTGTTTTAATTTTACCATTTACAGATATTGATCCTTTCTATAATAGCTCTTCGTCGTGGAATTTTTATTGGAATTTTCGCTTGCATTTTGAGTCATGTTTTCGCTTTTGGTTGGCATAGACGTTAGGAGCATTAGCAACATGATATCGATGGAATTTAGTTCTCAATACGACAATAGAATACATTGATACTTTTCTCTCCATACAGTATCAAAAAAATCGCATAGCGACGTAATTTTGCACTTTGGTACTAATTAGTAACAATTCAAGGTACTTTAGAAGTAGCTTTGGCCTTATGTAGTTACTTTCAAAGTTCGAAAAACTCCCAGTCGGCCTCTGTCCCCTATACCACCATATATATAAAATGTTTCATGTGTTTCCGAAAATTGAAATATTTGTTGATTTTAGCGTAAAACTGAAGGTTAATATAATATGCTAAAAAAAATAAACCAGTTTTTATAAGAGAAAATTGTGTTTTAAAATGTTATAAAATTTCTAAAAGGTCTGAAACCGAAATTTTTTGGCTGATTGGATCAATTGCCAAATAATGGGTCTATGGATATAAATGATTAAAATTGAATACAGTTGAAACAATTGTGGACTTAATAGGACCAATTACAACGCATTCTTGTAAAAAGAAAATGATCTTTCAAAATTATCATCTACAAAAACAATGTATCATCTACAAATCGACTGTTTATATGTACTTCTGTAATAATCATAAAGTTTTTTTATTTCAAATCTGAAATCATAGTTTTTAGACCTTTTTTGGTAGCCCTGTAATAATAAAAAATTGACATATGTCTATACCAATTTATTGCTGGGGATGCGGATGGCCTACTGTCTAAGGAGGATCATTCTATAAATAAAAAGATTTCGGGCCTAACGAGGGAAATACCCCAAGAGATAAAGTGTAGAGTATATGGTCATATCATTATGGTTATTTCGGTTTATTAAGCATTAATTGGTACTAAATTCAATCAATCAATTTAAAACTGAAGTTACTTTCTAGAGGTGAAATTTACCTTCTATGTTAAAACACAAATAGACAATTGTTCAAAGCCGAAGTAAAGAAAAAATAGTAATTTACGGGAAAAGGTTTTTTTGGCAGGTTCAGCATATAAAAATAGTTCAGATTATCACATTGTAGCCATACGATCAAGAGGCCTAACATATTTGTTTTACATTTCCATTGAGGGTTTGGAGGGACATTATCAGGTGTTCTTGCCACTATAGTAGTTTTATTCTTACCAAACTTGGTACTAAAACCTTAGATGAGTTTGTTTTTGGTAGCGAGCCACCAAATTGGCTCTCTTTTGACATCATCAGTTGGGTTTCTGCGTATGACAAACTTTATCTTGCGATCCATAAGACGCTGGGTGGATGGATGGTGGCAACCACTATTAGGTTCACTATGCAGGAAGTCCTCTACTCTCACATGTTTTTTGGCCTGTCGTTCTGCCTTGGCTTTAGCGCGACTGCAAATTCTTTTTATTTTCTACCTCTCTTCTCGCGATCTATGTGCGCATTCTCGTTCTGACCTTTAGCTTCATTTCTGAGCCCAGGAATGCTCGAAAATCTGGGTCCGCGAAGGGTCAGTCGCGAATTGGGGATTTCATTGCACAGGCTGTACCAATCAGGCTCTGATCGTAATCAACAAGAGGATTGCTTGGTCCAGCTATAGCTGTAATAAATGAATGTCAGCAACCTGGTCGACAAAGTAAGACTACAACCCAATTTATCTGATGGATTAAAAAAGAAGTGGCTAGCTAGTCGAAATTTACTCCTTGCTACCAGCCGTCGCCGCAATATGTTTTTTCGTCAGCTGGCGGATGACCTCTCTGGGACGAAGCAATATAAACTTAAAACTTAAATCTAACAGATGAAATTCTTGAACAATCAAAACTCTACCTATTTTTCTGTCTCTAAATTGATATATATGGTATTTTAAATGCCAAAACCTTTTCACCCAAAATAACCAATACACATCTTTCCTGTCCATCCGTATCTGCATACACCGGCCTTTGGCAGAAGTCATCAGCAGACGAAGTATTTTGTTTACAAAATACCGAAAACAAGTTTTACCACTGAGCGCCAGTGTCAAAGTGTAGTTTTTATTGTCAGACGACCTTCTACCGGAAGAGTGGATCTTTCTTCCTTCGGTTTTCCTACAATCTCCCAATGCAAAAAATTGGTATGTCTTGCTTAAGCAGCCGGTTTCGAACCATTTAATCGGTAGACAATATTTAATAAAAATAAATCCGAATACCACTAACTACTCAGCTAAAACGAGCATAATCATTTCGCTTAGAAGTAGGGTTTCCTGTCCATATTTATGTTTTTTTAAAGGTGAAGTGATTAGGTCCGCATTTAATTTCTCAATTTCCAAATAAATATAACTAAACTTTAAAATAAGTTTTAAAAAGAGAAGTAAAGTGGTAAGAAAACGGAAAAATAGCCAACAAAATCAGTATTTTTGATTTGTGGCTACTTGAAACAAGTCGTCGCTTGTCGAGGAAGACCTTAAATTTTTTAAACTAAAATATTATCACAGTAGAGCTAAAAAAGGCAGTGATTGTGGTTGATTAGGTCATGGTCGTGTGCGCTAATTATCTCGAGTTCAAATCCTTTTTTCTTCAAGATGATGTATATTTGACCAGTATATGGTTACGAGGTCATCATCATCCAAAAGATGGATGTTAAATTGTCCCGGGATGCCTTAGTTCGATAGTAACTTTGAAAAGTTTTTAAAAACTTCCATCAAAGGTCATCACATAGCTTTACAGAGGATGTCAATTCCAAAATAAGATAATCATCTAATACTGGAAGTTGAACTTATGTAATTATATTCGAGCTTTTTGCGATTAACCCTAAGTTTAGTTTTCTGATGGTTCTCCTCCTTCTCCGACAATAGGTCCACCAAAACCTAATTTACATAGCGCGGTCACGCGATAACCAAAAAACTTCATCATTTGTTTGTTTACCTTTAAATGCGTCTTTGGCAATGGGCATCAACATCATCATCCAACCACTGCGCAAAAAAAACACGATTTTTTCTTTGTAACAATGCCAACGACGCATAAATGGGTTCATTTGCATAATCCGACTTTGTAATTAGGACGAGCTCCAAGATACATATATATAATTATATTCATTATTGCGCAACAACACAAACTAACACGAGAGAGACAGAGAAAAAAGCACCCTTAAAACTATCAGCAATTATTTACACTGTCGTGTGTCGTCTGCGCTAAGCTTAATGTATACAAGAAGGTATATATGCGCTCGTGCTCGACAAACGTCGTAATAAAACACGACACGCTTCGGATTAGACCATTGCCTTTAACGGGCAATTATCATTAAACAAAACGAAACCCTGCGTGGAAAAACTGTCTTTGTAATAGTACACAAAATATAGTAGTAACTATATAGTTATATACTATTATGTATTAGTGTCCTTACATGTGGGGATACGTGGTCGTTGATGGTCGCCGCCGTGAAGATGTGCGCAAGGGTGCTTTCTCGTGTATTATATATATACTACATGAAACTACGACACTCCAACGGAGTATGTAATCATTGCAAGTAAACGCTTGTCTCTACTGATGTCTATAGTGTTTTATGTCTTGTATACCGTATATAAACTATATAAATGTCGCTGAGAGTGGTGACAGCACGCAAAGGTCAACGTGCACCCGTTATATCGAGACAGTTTATCAAGCGGCTAGACACGATTTATGTCTTCTGCACTCGAGCGCTCCCACGTTTAAGTGCGTCCACGGTAACTCACACACGCACCCCATTGTAAAACTTTGTGTGTGTGTCAGGCGTCCGTGATAGCCCATAAAAATTATTAAAATACAAAAGATTTATACGTAAAAAACGAGGGTGCACGTACAAGTCCTGATGACTGGACGTAAAATAATAAAAACACGATTATAAGGTTGGCGATAGAAAAATTGTGTTTTTTTTATTATTAAGAACTGTAGAGGGGGTTTTGAGACACTCCGTGACATAGGTGTTAAACTTGGAATCTTGCGGTTAATACATTTTTTTAACTTAATTCCAAAACTATACCACAATTATTAAATATTGCCTTTATCCTAAATTTAGAACCTGGACACAACCAAACAATATTTTTCATCGATCTTTTATTTCTTTCTCAAAAAAATCTGTAAATACACACTTACACATGAATTTGGAACCTTTACATCCTTTTTTTTGTTTTTGAGATCATCGGTTAGGAATATTCTTTAAAGGTATTAAAAATAAAACTAATTGCGGGATCCTTAAATAAATAGCATTTTTGCGGTGGGGTTATTTTTGAAAAGGAATTGCATCATTTGAATTTGCATGCAGAATGAGGATGAGAATGAGGATGAGGATGATATTAAAGCTTGATGAACAATAAAGTGTGCCTTTCTTTCTATTTATATATCCCTTATACAGCGTGAGCACAATGGGACGAAAATGAGAGTTGTATATTTTTGTAAAAAATGTCCATCCCTGAAAATAGATCTAAATAAACAAGCTTTGGTAAAGCCATAAAATAGTATTTACAAAAATGTATTTTTCATCCAATCTGTTTTCAAACTAAAATATGAAAAACTAAATGGTATGATTATAGTTAAAAATTTGAGTCAAATAGTTGATATTTGACTATTTATCTTACTCTTGACATGGTGAGGTCTGAAATAGCAGAAGTTGCTACAGCACCCGTGTTTTGTGATCACTTAACGATAAATATCAGCTTTTCTAACAAATTTGACAGTGGCGGATCTAGGAATTTCTTAGAGAGTTGAATGACATTTTTTGTGTTAACTTAAATATCATATATAGAGTATCAAGCAAATACACTGAAGAAAATACAGTACCTGAAAAATAAGACCCTTACAACGAAGTGACATCCCCATCCCACCAGCCATATGTTAAAAAGCCCGTTGCGAATATTCAGGTATGCAGACATATAAATTTAGGATGGGTTCCTCATTAAGACCCTTTACAACTAAATTTCATTCCAATCCCACAAGCCAAATGTCAAAAAACTTGTATTGGGAATATTTAGAAAGGAAGGCCTTTATTTTTATGAAGTTTCCCACCTCATAATTTTTCTAATTCATCCCAATCCTACATATTATATATGCCAAAAAACCTTATGGAAATATTTAGAGAGAAAGTTATATAATTGTACGAAAAGATCCACTTCAAGACCCAAAAAACGAAGTAACATTCCAATCCAAAAGCCATATGCCAAACAGCTTGGTGGGAATACTCAAAATATTTATAAATTCTTCCTAAAGACCCGTAAAACGAAGTTATGCCAAAAGAGCATAATGAGAAGAGGAGGAGGCAGAAATAATATGAGCAATCGTTTTTCGATTATAATAAATTTAATAATTATTATCAAAAACAAACAAAAATAATACAAAGAAACTTTTTTTTTTCAAAAAAAAGCGAAAATTTTGCAAAAAAATGTGTTAAAAACAAAGAAAAAAACAATTTAATAAAAACGATTAAATACAAAAAAAAGAAGGATAAACAATGAAAATCACAGATTTTTTTTTGTATTATGATAATCACTGATCACGATAAATCAATATGGCTTAGATGATTTTGCACTTATCAAATTAATAATTGTGTTTTTAAAATATCCCTGAATTTTCACTTTAAAAATACAATGTGTTGGTTATTTGATGATGTTTTTAAACCTGTTAAAATATTCTGGGCTGCTTAAGCTTAGCATAGCCCTCCTTGGACCCGCCACTGGTCTTCTGACATAAGCTATATTCAAAATATCATTAAATTCTGATATATCGACAGTTTAATCATATTTCATGGGAATTTCTCACTATAAAAACAACTCTGTCCAACAGACAAAAAATCGCAGTCAAAATAAAAGCCATATAATTCTGTTATTTCCTCTCTGTCACCTTGTCTCGAGAGTCACGCTTTTATATATCATTGCCCGCGGCAGAAATAATAATTATTGTATATATGCGCCGGAATGAAAGTATTCAATGCTGAAATAAGTCCACAAATCTCGTTGTACTTTATTTAATTACAGCGATTGACCTACATTTGTTTACTCTCGAGTTGCTTTGTTTGATTTTTGTTTACATTTAAATGAAATAAAATAAATCATAATAAAAAAACATTAAAACCCGTTATGAGTGACAGCTATGCCTACGGTGTCGCGCCATTACTGGGTGACGTATTACGTATGACTTATTTACGAAAACAAAAATCATGGTGACATATCTCATTACTACCGTGTCTGCCGTTCCCGCCGTGTCTGAGTGCATTAAAATGACACTGGCTAAAAATAAGTTAATTAGCATAAATGCATCTGTAATTATATGGTCTCCGAAAATTCGCACAGTGGTGGCGCATATTGGCATAAATCGGCAAAAAATGGTTTTAGATTAAAAATATATACATATTTTAATACATGATAGATTATGAAATTTAATTTTAGGCAATTTTCAATCAAAATCGCCATTACTAAATTTAAAATAAATTTCGGAACTTGTGAAATGTCAAACTGCGTCATTTTGCTGTAGCTTCCACGGGATATTTGTGTATGTCGATAAATCATAACTCAAGTCAACTTTTGAGTAACTCCAGATTCGCAATAGTGATCAAACCCGATTTTCAACTTGGCGAATCATATTTTCAAACATTCGAGTTATATATCTCGCAAAAGTTGACAAAAGAACACCCAAATTGGCCAAAAAACATATATCAATTATTTTATATATCTTTATTATTAAAAAAAAAAACAAAAGTTGACTGAATAAAAACAAACGGATATATCGTACATCAAAAATGTTATATTCGACCGAAGCGCCATCTGTAATAAAACGGTTAACGGTTCCGGAAAAAAACTGCTGTTAGCTCTGTGTGAGGATAGAACCAAGAAACCCGTTGCTTAGACTCAAAATGGAAGTCTTTAAATCAACGATGCTCCCTGGTTCCTTTTCAGCCATATCAATCTTTAGCAATGCCTACGGGTTCTTGATCGGAGAAAGGTCCAAACTTTCAGTATTATTCTCTTGTTCCTTTTTGACGAATTTCTGGACAATTTTGTCTGAATGGATTGGTGCGTTTTCGATAATTACACCCTGCAGTATTTTAAGGTATAATTTTGTGACGACTTTTATTTCTAGAAGCACAATTTGGCCAACGCCTTGCGATGATAAGGATCCACGAACCATTACTACCCGCTAAAAAGATTTGTGGGTTGGTTGTGTTCTTATAATTCGTTTTTATCGAAACAGTAACTTGACAATGGGAATACTTCAATCTAATCATTGGTTCATCAGTTCAAAGAAGTTTGTTTCCCAATATTCGATGGATTAGCAACGAGGTAATATATTTGGGGGTTTTTTTTGGATTAGAAACTCTTATTCAAAAAACATATTGCTAATAAGGTTTATCCGCTGCCGTGCTAAGTTACACACCCGAACTATATAACTCTTCGATGATTTGTTAGCTTACCCAATAAAGATTGAAGCCCTCCGAATCATCCGTTCACCTACCACCTGAGACAACCAACCAATATAGTATCGTATTAGATTACTCAAGCTTCGGAATTTAGTTTTAAGACACCGAAGTGTCTCTTCACCTGCTACCTGAGACAAGGTACTAAATTAGTAGCTTTCTCAGATTTACACATTTTGGTATGCCGTCTGACTACGTCATCCCAACATTCCGCTTTGAAAGGCTTTTTAAAGTAACAATTCCTACCCCAATGGATGGAAGGGTGTTCCATACCGCCGGCGCTCTCATCAAACTGGTAAGTCAGGGTCTTGTATACACAAGCCAGCTCCCAAGCATTAGATATATCCATGGCCCTTAGGTTTCGGTCTTTCAGGCAGAAGTGTTTACAATCCTCGTCTCCTGTCTGGAAATCCAGAATTCGGACAAGATTGACGGGACTATCTACATTTGCTCCGACAGCAAAGCAGCTTTAAGTGCTTTAAGTGCAGCGTTAAGTGCATCCAAATTTACTTTGGGACTAGTACTTGACTGCTGTAAAAAGCTTCAGGAGCAAACACGGCGGTTCACGCTGTAAGCTTTTTTTTGGGTCCGTGGTCATTCAAAAATTCCATGAAATGAGCAAGCAGATGTTCTGGTTAAGATCGGTAGTGAATTATCTTCTTACAGAACCGGAACCACCCGTAGGAATCTCGATCTCACTCCAGAAAGTCCTGGACCAACTTTCAGTGTTGGCTCACGTGAGCCAAGTGACCGATGTGAATTTAGCGTTGTTATTTCTGTACCGAAGCTCGGATAAGGTGGGGTGAGCCGCACTCTCATTTTCGTGTGTCACTCAGCTCACGGTGAGCACAAACACTGAAAGTGGGTCCAGGGTTAGATACCTGATGAAAAACGGCCAACTCTCACAATGGACATCGAAGACTGGCTGCGATATATCGAAGCTATTCTTAAAGAAGCCCAGTAAGACGTTAACCAAATCGGCGCTAAAATTTAAGCGCCGGAACCTCGGCTTATTTTGCGAAATATTAGCAGGACACTGTAAACTAAATAAGCATAAGTTGGTTTTACCGAAAGTCCGACCTGTATCAGGTTCGATTCACTTTCTCGCCAAATGCTCCGCACTAGTTC